>JAJJWW010009921.1:0-50807 GCA_023531295.1 Papaver armeniacum
ATATCTTAAATAAAGAAACTGCCGTATTACCCAGATTAATTGGGGTATACCTAATGAGACAAATTCCGGTCATTATGAAGTAAAACACAATACCCCTTAACCAATTATTTACAAAATGGCTAATCTATCCTTGATTAATTAACACTAAAAAAATTTGATTAGGTTAATTAATTTAGTTAGTTAATTAGATGATTAAAATTATGAAATTAGGTTTTATTTAGATTGACATGGATTATGGATTATGATTTTTGAGGATTTTTTTTTTTGAATTTTTTTTTGCAACTGAAATGAAAGCACAAAAGCCAAACACTTATAAAAAAGGAATTGCAAATATACCTGAGTGATTTCATACTCAAAATTAAAGAAGAAATCAACACTTTCGCTTCGAAAGTATGAAAAGTTGGCAGGGTCGACAAATTAGGAAGATAACGACTATAGGTAGTCGGCATACTTGTAATAAATATCAATGCCGACTTTATTGTTTTTGACACTCGTGAGATGTGTTGTAAATGCTTCACTAGTCGGCATCTTATGAATTTCTAACCTCGTCGGTTAATATATACTCGGCATTGAATAATCTTGGAACAAAACGACCCTCGAATAAGCCAAGCACGCTATGCGGCTTACGACCTTGCCGACCTTTAGTTATACCCAACCGAAAACAAAATCTAAAAAGATGTAATCTACTTTATTCATGCGATATTTGTTACTACATTGATTGAAACATAAAATCTAACTCATTTTCGTAGGAATCACTGATACACTTAGCACGTGCATCAAGCCTTTGAACCCCTAGGCTACCCTAGTGGACGAGTTATAGTCTCGTGAGGGTTTACATAGAGATCTACCCACAAAACCTACAGAAAAGATTCTAAAACCATCAATCTTTATCGGAGGAATCCGAGTATGATTTACCCACTATGAATTCCAGGGCATACTCCGGAATTTTAGATACCATGAAGTGATAGCTTTCATCAAATGCGAATGTGATAGCAGACGCGTTCACGACTTGGTGCTACAAAAAACACGACACAAACTTACTTTGTTAGTGGTGTTTAATTGGAAGATCAAAAAAACATGGATTATGTAAAATAAACCAGAAAAATACTTACAAATTTTTCAATGGACAAACTAAAGTGGCTAGCGTTCAAAATCCGATGTTGGATAACTAAATAAGCAAGTATCGCATTTTCGATGACTTGGTGCCTATCATGGATTCGTTGAACACTTCTTCCATTCGGATTCCCAAAATCTTGCCTATATTTGTTATATACCTTTGTCCAAAAGGTTTCGGCATCTACCATTACATATGACTGATTTTTAATTCGAGTTTTGGTGTACCATGCTTTGGTGATGGATAAATCTTCATTTGAATCAAATGATGCCATTTTTGTATGTAGAGGTATTGGGAGAGTTAGAAAGAGTATATGATGATATGAGCTTTGGAGAGTATATGTAAATAGGCGTGTGTTGTTTTGTAGAGAGAACTAGTGTATTTATAGGATCTCAATTGCCCCAAATCTGGCCGTTAGAGCGGTGTCAATCATCAGGTGTACTTGCAAAATTTTGAATTTTGAAATCGTAAGCTAGGTCCCCATACTTTACCCGACCATTTTTAGTCATAAGTAAATGCTTTGTTGCTATTTGACTAATATAATTTCACTCAAAATGAGAAGGTCATATGTGTGCATATTGTCGGCATGATATTTTTATTACAATCTTTGACTTACATATAGTCGGCTGGGTTTGTGTCTTCCAAGATGACAACTATTAATTTAAGTGCTTTTTGAGAAAATCGTATTCATTGAACATTAGTCAGTAGCGATAGTGATTTAGAAGATCATAGACGAAAGGTCGTCGATGTTATTAACTTTTTCACACATAGGAGGAGAGTTAAATTTCAATTTACTTGCTTTTTAGTATTCGGCATGGTAGTGTGCGCATGTTATGGCAGCGACTAAAGTATAGTGATGAGTTGTAATGTTGTTAACATGGCGACCATAGTAAGCTTCACATCATTTACGCTCATCGGGGATGGCAGTCTACGATTTACAACCTTCAAACTCTGGTTTAATCGACACTTTAATTAAACAAACCATTCACTCAACACCCTTCGAGATAAATTATTACTATAGCTAAATAAACCATTCATTCAACAACTATAAATCAAAATTTTGTCGAGAAATAAAAACACATGTCCGTGACCTTAAGAAACATTTGTCGACCATTAACCTTAACACATTTTTCTAACACATAAAGAAACAAACTAGAAATTTATTCATTCTAAAGCCCGACCACTACCACCACCACGGCCCCGTTTAGCACTTAGCGATGACCACTGCCACTTTCCAGCTTACGAGACTCTTTAGCTCATCGTTATTTCAAATGGAACATTTTAGGTGGCATCTTCATTGTCATTCTTACATGTAAAGATCGGTGTGCTTAGTTTGCTCTTCATCGACAAAGGCTCTCCTCTATCTCTTATAGTACATCATCTTCTGAAGTCTTTAGTGGTCCTTTATTTTCATTTTAAATAACAAACAATTAATGTTTGATTTGATAACGTAATCTTAAAACAATAAACTGACTCTAAAATACTTACCAAAGTTCTTAAGACTTGTTATTTGGGTCTTTTGCGGTGTTCTCCCTCTTGCATTGGTTGTTCCACAATCTCTTCCCTAATCACAGGTAGAGCGAGAGAAACCATTGTACCACGACATGTAATATTCATGGCTTCATGACATTCGGTCACCTCGTCCCAAAGAGTCAAATCGATTTTATGGTGGCGTCTATCGTCCCAATAAGAAATCTCTGCGGCGGTGGGCGTAGCAGCGTCAATAGTTTTTGGGACGTCTTGCCTCCTCCTTACCACTTTATAGACGGATCATGTGAGGGATGAGGTGCTTCTTGGGCCCGTAACCCACCTTCGCGTTACCCAGTCGTGGATCGTACATTGAACATCCTTGAGGGTAAAACAAAATTTGTAGTAGAATGCAACATCATTTCTCCTTATGATCATACTATTATTTCTATCATCTCGTCTGGATCAAATATTACCTCACATCCGACTAAACAATATTACATGGAGATGACAACAATAATCTATGCCTACTATTGTTTATTCGGCGAGTATTCAAATAACATTTTTAATAACAAAAGTGAAATGCATGAACACAAGAATTTCCACACAATTAGTCGGATAGTGGAGTAATCATAGAGTCTTTGTTAATTTGTGGGGTTATATTCAAATAACATGTCGGTTTATAACTTTGTAAGGACTCAAAACTCAAAATTTTCACGGCATTAGTCGAGATTTAAATTAAGAACCAGCGACTAATAAAACTACATTTAGTCGGTAATGTCTTAAGGTTGAATTTCGTGGACGACCACCGTAAATGGCATTTCTGATATGAAAAGTGGCATGATCTTTAACCTATGATGACAAGCTGCCTAAAAATATGAAAAGTTATAAAGGTCGTGCATCGGAGACCACTATAGGCTTGGTAACTCTGATTCACAAATTCGATTTTGCTGACCTAATTTGACATGTACAAACATAAAATTAAAATACTGAGTGAGTTTAAATAGGCCCTTACTTTTGTCAATCCGTCATTTTTGGTTTTGACATTTTCAGTGATTTCTTCTTGGCAATTGTTTTTGTATTCCGTTTGTGAAATTACTATTGCAAATCAAGGTCTTCAATACTAGGTCTTCTAGAAGTGTTTTCATACCGCTTTGTTGTGCATTTTTGAGAGAAGTTCATGATGATGAAATTTTGAATGTGAGTTTTGATCGGTTTTTGATGAAGGGGAAATTTATTGGGATATGGTAGGGGAGAAGAGGGAAGAGGAGAATATGAAATGAGATGGTAGTTTTGTAATTTCACATGATATACCCCAATTTGGCGGGTTAAATAAGGGTAAAGTTAAGAGAGAATTTATTGCCTTCAAAATATAATTTATATGCTGATCTTGATGGACGATAAAAATCCAAATTCCGTTTATCTGAAGTGAACGGTGAGGGCAATAGGCTAGCCACTAAAAATATCAATCGCATGGATTCATTTTGCGCCAAATAATTTCCCGCAAAATCAACTTGATTTAAGGAAGAAAAAGACATGATTTTTAATGTTTATAGGTTTTCCCAACCTAAGGCAACTTCAACATTGCTAAGGCCAGTTCCTATGGGCATGGAAAACTCTCAAGTTTGCCATTTTTGCACCCACTATGGAGCTGGCAAACTGGAAAACTGGCCTGCTGGCTAAGTGGAAAATTTCTACCGAGCGGTCGACCGCTCGGTCAAGACTACGTATGCCGGTGTTCTGTACACCGTTAGCTGCTTTTATAAGACCAGTCTGTCTAGTCTACACCGCTACGTAGAATCTGATCCAACGACCATAAATCTCCCCCCTATAAATACCAATTTCCTCTTCCATTTTAACTCACACTTTCTTCCTATTTTCTTAGATTTTTCAATGGCTCAAAACATGTCTATGGCTCAATTCATAGAAGAGCAATATGCGGCCGAAAATCAAAGAGTTGAACTTCGAGCTAGTGTGCAAAATGAAATAAGAAGAGCAAATAGTTGGAGAGTTGCACAGCAGCGCAAATTTAGCACGTTAGAAGATGAATGCATTTGCATGAATTATGTTCTCTTCACTAATCAACCAATCGTTGATGGCGCATTACGGCTTATTTCGTTTTTTGGGACACGTTTTACTGAAATCTGAAGAAGAAACAACGAACCTCAACAATCGTGATTTGATGGTGTTGAGTGCTCGGTTCTCCATAATTTCTAAGAATGTTGAAAAGTATATTGGTATGATAAGGGAAGAGGCTCGAAACATGAGAAGTGGTGAAACCCTGCTGGAGATTGATCAAAGATGTCGTGCAAAGTGGCTCTGTGACAACGGAAAGGAGTTCCGATATGCAAGTTGTTATGAAATCTTAGAAGTGTTGCCAAAATATAATTTAATGTATCAAATTTAAGTTCTCAATTTTAAAAGAATATTATTATTTATCAAACAAAAGTGCAATCACATTAACGATTTAAGCAAACCACGATTCATATTAACGATTAACATTTATCTATCAAACTAATGATTACCAAATATAAATTCCCCTAAGCCTATTTGATCATGTAAAAACTCATTATTTTGAGTCTGAGATGGTGTTTGAGTGGCATGATCAGGTTATTCATAACCTTGATATGGTACCGGAGATGGTTGAAAAGAAGGTGGTTGGAATCGGTGAAATGTTGAATTTGGAGTATACATTACGGATTGCCTAAATGCATCCATATTTATGTGACCACCGTCAGGAGTAAAGCACAGGACCTTGGGGCATGAAACCAATAGGAGACCTGGAAATCCGTCTCCACGTCCTTCTTGGTGTTGCTCCTGCTGTTGTTGGTGGCTGAGTCTCTTCCACCATAGTTGGAGTGTCATGACGACTTCTGCGACCTCCACGACTTCCACTTCCACGACTTCTTACACTGCTATCACCGAGCATTTGAGAACTTGACCCTAACGGAGTCTCAGGAAATTCATAACTCATATTCTCTCTGTATTTTGCATCCGTCTCAAGTGAAAATGCGGAATTGAAAGATAAAAAGAGAAAAATTGTTACACTGGTTCTGATACTCTTCTTGTGATGCCACCACACCATAGTATGGATAGCTTTGCTGCAGACCTTCACTACTAAGTGGAACTGTAACAATATCTGCACTGGGTGTTAAAGTCTGTACTTCCCAAGATATTGGGGGCATATTCGACGACCCCATTTGACTTCTAGGATACGTATATGCTTCGCCCATCGGTGGTGGAGGTTGGGATGGAAGATCTACGTAAGTGGCAAATTTCCAATTCTTTGGAAAGTCAACACTACCCAAGTTTTGTGGATGAACAACAATATTTAGCTTGCATACCTTTTGAAACCAGCTGAAGTAATCAAAGTCATTTTCTGGAATTTGGATCAAATCTTCAGCTTCTTCCCAAGGTTGTCCATTATTTATCAACTTTATCCAATCATCATGTGAAATTATTGAAGTTGGAAACAGGTTGATTGCTTTTACCTTTTTTCCGTGTAGCTGAAACAAATGTCTTTCTCCGTAGTACCAAATACCATGACCACTAATTGGACTGTAAAACACAAGTCGCCTAAGGCTTAACTGTAGCATGGCTTGTGCCGTTGGTTCATGGAACTCGTCGATTCAGATATCTGACATTGGCATAATGTTGATACTAGTTCGCACAATTGTTGCATCCTCTCCGAATAGCGGCGTCATTTTGACCATCATTAATTTGACCAATCCAATTATCGCCTTCGTACCCATGTAACAGATTGGAAAAATTAATCGTGTTTCGTGAAGATCAGGTTCGCCAACCTTAAAGTAAGTATACCACCAATACTGAAAAATAACATTAGCGAAAATTGATGTGTTAGTACATTCACCACTAGTTTGACAACTCGATAATAAATCTAATAATAGAAAGGGATTTTGGTTCTTACCTCCAATACGACCCAAAATCCATTAAAGCTATTTGTCTTCTTACATGAGCAATCACCTAGACTTATGTATAGCTCAGCTAAAATTGCAGAACCCCAATCATAATTTGTCGCTTTAGTTAAATCTTCTAAAGAGTCCATAAAACCAATTAATGCCACTGAGCTACCATTGGGGAAATAAACTTGACCTAACATCCATAATACAAAAATACGTTCAAGCTCGGGATAATCTTCACTCTGTGTATCCCCTTGCCATGGTAATCTGTTAAAAAAAGCCTTCAACCTGAGACACTCTTAATCCAAATGAGTGTAATTGTCCGGATTCCGGCTTTCCTTCGCATTATCATTTGAGTACAAGGGAAGTAGTTGTTTCCATCTTCCTTTCCGATATCCACTTTAATTGGTTAAATTGTACTATTTCACCCTCACTTTTATTCCAAGTCAACATATACAAATCTAACGGTGTGAACCCTAAAAACAGCATGGTCATAAAATTAAAGTTTGTATGTGGAACTAAAATTTGTATCAAACTAAAAAATTGAATCTGTGACAATTAAAATTTGTTTCTGAACTAAAAATTAAACTATTGAATGGTAAAATAGAACTTACCACACTCGAAATCCTTGAAAAGAACGTATTTGCAGTGTTCCACCAACGTTCACAAATAACTCGCACAACCCGAGTCCTGTGGTTTTTGCCTTTCATGAAATATAAACGCTGCCAAGGATATCTTCTCAAGGATTCTTGAACAACTTCGGGGAGTAACCCAAACACTTCGGTTAGCTCAGACCACCCACCTCTTAGTTTAGATAAGAGAACTCGCTCTGGGATGGTTACATAAATGCGTAGATAGTACACCAGTCCAACTAGTTTCCTAACATTAGCGAATTCTTGTTGTTTATCCCGGACCCATACGATATCACTATCTCGCAATGATTTTCCTTTTTCTTTCCCGTTTCTTTTCCTTTGTCTATTTGTTTTGGAACTACTCATTTATAAGTAAAAATCGCTCTGGTCTGCATTCTCACAGAGAAGGAAAGAACTTTTTTGTGAATGAAAATCAAGGGAATGGTGGTATTTATAGACGTTAGAGCATCGATAGGAAGACTGCCGAGTTTAAATCACTAACGGTGCAAACTAGACCGGCGATCGAAATGAGCCCGCTAGCGGTGTAGTCTCGACCCCTAGGTGGAGACTCGATCGCTTATCTTTTTTCCCATAGTGTCGCGGCCAGTTTGCCAGGCCAGCTGGCATAGCAAATGGGTGGGCTAGCCACTCCCATAGGAACCGGCCTAAGGTATTAAAGTGTTAGGGAGTGTACCAGTCCATGGATTAGAGATATTTTTTCTTATATGGATTTGGGTGGCAATGCTGAACTTAGGCGCCAAAACTCTTTATTCATCCGTTTTGCTTCACCAAATGTCCTGCCAATAACGGTAAAATAACCTACACGTAGCAATACCCAATAGTTTTCCATCCTAGCGTTTTGTCACATCAACCCATATGCCTTCCGCCTTCCCCATAGATGTGTCATTTCTTGAACTCTTTTGTACACAATCTAAAGACAAACAGTTAGCTTCATTCATTGCAATGTGGACGCGTCTCATCAAATTGGGTATCCCTTGCGAATATCATACTCGGTAACTATTCCTACACAGTTTTTTCACTCTCTCTCACGTTATCAAAATCGTTCTTTTGACGTCCTTGCAAGTTGCAAACCAATTCTCATTTTGCAGTTACATTTGTTTTGTACTGATTAATGACTGTACGTACGTACCTAACCTAGTTTGGTACCACCTTGCAACTGCCAACCATATTACACCTCTATAACACTCAAGACTCCTAAATGCAAGAATCCAAAACCAATATGCAAATCCAAATCTAGACTAATCCAAGATAACACACGTATTGTGTAAAATTTAGTAAGGTTCTTCGCTTGCAGATCTAGGATTTTAATTGCGTTTTTATTTCGAATAACCAGAATTGATCGGTCGCCAGAACTGATCAGTCGGACCGTCTCAGATGCCATCGGATCAGTCATTTTTTCAGTTGCCGATGTCATTAAACTTCAAATTAATCCCATAAATTTTGTGGCATGTGTTTCACTTTCCCTAACTATATCTCGAAACAAAAAGAATATGCATGTGCCAATTGTACAAAAATGGAGTAGGCATTATTAACTCAATCAAAGCCGTCCTGGACGGCACTAGTGTGACTGGTCCTAGTCCCACTTAAATCCTCTTTTAAGTCCTAATACATCACTAATCTTGCTCAACTCCCATTCTTACCCTCACCATTACAAGAAAACATAGTGTGACTCGAAAACATATCCCAAATTAGCAAGACCATCAAGGGATATTCTAGTCATTTAAGTACCCGCCAAAAAGAAACTTGCCGGATTTATTTTTTAATGCTCGTCAACCAACCCCCTCCAAAACCCCAAACAAAATCACACTTCCTTTGACAAACATTCAAAATTCTGAACACCACCACCACAATCATGTCCACCGCCACTCCCACCACCACAACCTCATCACAAATTCTCCAACAAACAAGAACATTCATAACCGAAATCCTCTCAGAACCAGCACTCCGTCAAGAAATTATATCAAACATCCGCCGGAAAATCAATAAAAAATCCACACTGAATTCACTAAACAATGCATCTGATGCACTGGAAAACGCAATCTCTTCAACCAACTCTACAACTACCCGATACTCGTACCTCCGGTTATCCGATAAAATCATTCAATCCTTCCGCGAAAACCATCATAATGCTTTTCTCTTTTTCTACAATCATTAATTTACAGTCTCCGCCACCAACATGTTGATGCAGCAATTTCAATTCTTGATGTTTTTTACACTGATCCGTTACTAGCTAGAACAGAGATTTCTCCGTCGGTTTTCGAAAACCTATTTTTATTTTATTTAATTCCTGTTATTCAATTTCTTAATGAACAAAAAACAAGAATTTTACCATCCCAAGATATTCAGCTTAGCAGGAATATTCAACGGTTGAGATCGATTTCTTCTTCGGTTTCTGGAACTAGGACTTTATCTAGAATGAGTGAAGAACAAAGAGTGAAACTAAAGAGAGTAGAGAAAGAATATGAACAAGTTCTTAATGAAAATTGCAGAAATCTTGTTTTGTATTTCAAACAAATACTTAGAAATAGAGATCATGGAAATGCTGAGTTCAATTCTGATCCTTCTCCTCCTCCGGTGATTGTTCTTATAAACAAGAAAATTGAAGATGATGATGCTGATAGTGAAGATGGGGATCCAAAGGGGAAAGTTACACTGGATGAGGAAACTGGATTCGGATACGGACGGTATAATGTAACTCCCATTTTCTCTGATTTTTTGATCTTGATTAAGTCAGTTTTTGATTTGTGTAAGAAAAAACCCAAATTTTGGTTTTTTAGGACAAAAATTGAAGAGGGGCACTTGCCCCTTTGTTTGGATTTTCAGCATATTGTGTATGAAAAAACCCAATTTGAGAAAATGAGGAGGGGCCTTTGCCCCTTTCCTTGGATTTTCACCTTTTCAACATTTTGTGTATTAGATTCTCTTGTTCTGATTATTAGACGAGTGCAACTTGGAGCTACTCCATTATTGCTTTGTCAATGTTGGTGTACTGAGTATAAACAAAAACAAATTTTCTTTTGGTGAAATATATTGAATTTGAACCATTCAAATTCAATTATTCAAAAAAAGGGTTTAATCTAAGGGTTCTAGTCAGATGTTATCTGAAATATGATTTTTTTTTTTTTTTTGTTGAACTTTATCTTGAAATTCTTGACTTCTCAAGGTCAACCCAATGATTTTTTTTTTTTGTTTTGTTATTGTGAGCTAATTGTTATGTTCATGTAACTTGATGATTCCTTGGTTGATTGTCAACAATGGCAGCCAATATGGGCAGAAAGAGGAGATGAGAGATCACTGGAATTCTATAGCAGAAGTAATAGTGCCACTACAAGTTCTAGTACTTCTCCAATTATTTACCCACAAAGAGTTTCTGCACAGTTCTTCACCAACCAGATTACTACTTGAGATTGAATTCGTTCAGCAAAGGTAATTTGGAGTCGAACCCTCTTCGGATTATGATTCTTCTTCATCTTCTTCGGAATCTGAGCAAGAATTAGAGGTATTTATAGCAATTTGAGTAGAGAGTTGTGATTTTTTTATGTTTTCAATTAGACTGATAAACCTATGCAAATACATGTTTTGAGGTCCAGTCATTTGTTGTGTAGGAAAACAACAGAAAACAAACATTGTTTGAAGAAAACAAGATTGAATTACAAAAACAGAAGCAACCTATGGTTGACACATCCAGCTGGTAATGACCTAAGAAATTAAGCTCCACCATTTCATTGTTTATCTTTTTCTTCGTATATTGGATTAGTTGCTGTTTTTTTTTTGTACCATTTTCTTATATCAGATTATATTTTCTATTTTCAGTTCTAGTAGTCCAGTTATGGAAGGAGATTCTTCTCCTGGTAGTGGAGAAAACATACTCCTCCCAAAGATTTTGTTTGTCCCATAACTAGTAACATATTTGTTGATCCTGTAACACTGGAAACGGGTCAGACTTATGAGCGAAAAGCAATTCAAGAGTGGGTTGAGAGAGGTAATTCTACATGTCCCATTACTCGTCAGAAGTTGCAGAGCACACAATTGCCGAAAACTAACTACGTCTTGAAAAGGCTAATTGCTAGTTGGCAAGAAAAGAATCCTAGGCCTATCCATATCCAACCTAGTAATTCACTTTCAAAACCCGATCAAATTGTGTTGGATGCCATGAAATCTTTGCTGTCTCCGACAAGTGTAATCAGCCAGGCTAACATTGATGGTACAATTAGTGAGCTACCTCTTGCTATTGACCATCTTTGTATGTCAGAAATTCTGAGTGAATCTGAAGCAGCTGTTTTACAAATTGAACGGTTTTGGTGTGGAGCTGAAAAGGATTTTGATATTCAAAATCTGTTATCAAAGCCTGCTGTCATTAATGGGTTTGTGGAGATTCTTTTCAATTCTGTTGATCCTAAGGTATTGAGGACTACTGTGTTTCTCCTTACTGAGCTGGGATCACGGGATAAAAATGTCATTCAGACGCTTACTAGAGTTGACTCAGATGTGGATTGTATTGTTGCTCTTTTCAAGAAAGGTCTAATTGAAGCTGTTGTGCTGATTTATATGTTGAGGCCTTCTACGGCGAGCCTATTTGAGATGGGTGTGGTTGAATCCTTAGTTACTGTCGTACAGCAGAAAGAAGAAGATATGTTTGAGTTGTATTTGAAACCGAAAACTGCTTCAGTGCTTCTCTTGGGTCAAATTCTTCGTAAAGGTGAGGAATCTAATGAATCATCAGCAGTCGTCCAGAGCATCATTTCTTCAAATGCGGTTGGAAGTGTGGTCGAAAGGTTGCAGGCTGCAGAGGCAGAAGAAAGGATTTCAGCAGTTAGAATTTTGCTTAGATGCATACTGGAAGATGGGAAATGTAGAAACGTAATTGCTGATAAGGCTGAACTGGCTCCCATCTTGAGAGTTTCATTGAGCAAATGATGGTGAAAAATTCGAGATAGTTCATTTTCTTAGCGAGTTAGTAAAACTAAACAGGTATACTACTTGGTACTAATCAGTTTATTATATTGCATTATGGAACAAGAATCAAAATTATTGTTGTGATTTGAGACGATGTCTTTATTCATCAGGAGGACATTCAATGAGCAGCTTCTCCATATTATAAAAGATGAAGGTTCTTTCAGTACGATGCATACTCTCCTTATTTTTCTGCAGAGCGCAAATCAGAATCAATCCCCCATTGTTGCCGGTCTCCTTCTTCAACTTGATATTCTTGTAGGAATCTAACCTCTGTATATAATCCAAAGGGAATGATATTCTGCCCTCTTTTGTTGCCAAATATAAGTAATTTGGGTTTCTGTATGCAGGTAGAGCCAAGAAAATGAGTATTTACCGTGAGGAGGCTATAGATGTTCTGATTTCTTGCCTCAAAAATGTCGAATTTCCTCGCTCTCAAATAGCAGCTGCTAGTACAATTGTTTCCCTGCAAGGGAGATTCTCTTACTCTGGGAAGCCACTTGCTCGAACTGTTCTTCTCAAATATGCAGGAGTCGACAAGAAACGCACAAACTTTAGGCGAACTGAACAGTATAGCCAAACTTTTAGCGCATCTGAAGACAACTTGGTTGGTTTCTTTAGATATTTCCTCTACACCTTATATTTACTCCCTAATTTTCTTAATGGTGCTTTGTAATTGATCACAGGAAGATGAAAATGCTGCAGATGAATGGGAAAGAAAAATGGCTTTTGTTTTAGTCAGCCATGAATTTGGTCTTTTGTTTGAAGCATTAGCGGAAGGTCTAGAGAGCAAATATGCAGAAGTAGCATCTGCGTGTTTTGTGTCAGCCACATGGTTGACATATATGCTAGCAATTCTACCAAACACGGGAATACGAGGAGCTGCTCGATCTTGCTTGTTAAAGCACTTTGTCTCAATATTCAAATCAACCAGAGACACTGAAGATAAAGCTCTTGCACTGCTTTCTCTTAGGAGCTTTAGCCATGACCCTGGTAGGTAGGCCTCTATTTAACATGTCTTTTTCCGTGTTTAGTTACAAAATCACGGTGATTAATGCTTTCACTGTGTGATTTTTTCAGAGGGACTAGAGGAATTAACTCTCCACATGAAGGATATATTTAAGGGTATAAGAGAACTCAAGAAAACTTCAACCATAGCAGCGGAGATGCTAAAAGTTTTTGCAAAAGGGCAAGACTCTAGAACTGTAAGTCAAACTAAATCGAGCAAATTTTGTGTACTAATCTTATGAAGATGATGTAATCTGATATCTATTCTCGCCCATATTTTGCCAGCAAGATCTTTGGACACATAAAGAGTTGATACAAGTGGATTGCAGTAGTAACGGTGAAGTTACTTCAATAGTTTGTTTCAACGACAAAATTTTCTCAGGGCATTCTGATGGGACACTAAAGGTGGATAAAAGCTTGTTAGCTATAAGATCGTTGTTGGAAACTTGTTTGATCTAGTAAGTGTTTGAATCTGACTCTGACATTACATTTAACACAATTTTGTAGGTATGGAGTGGTAAAGGTAAACATGTTCGTCTCAGTCAAGAAAGTCGAGAACATTCAAAAGCAATTACTAGCATGACAGTTTTATCATCTGGGAGAGACTGTACACTGGCTCACTCGACAAAACCATAAGAGTATACTCATATGCTAACAACAGTTGTTTCAGAACCATATCAATGTATTTTTTAAGACTGAATTTAACGGAAAATACCAACTCTTCGCTTAAATCTATGATGGTTAAACAGGTGTGGTCCATTGGGAATGATGCAATCCATTGCATACAAGTTCATGATGTAAAAGAACAGGTTAACAGTATATGTGTTGCCAATACCATTTCGTGCTTCATTCCAAATGGAGCTGGTGTGAAGGTATCAATACATTTATATTGTAATCAAGTTTTAGATGTGGCTTAACGAAATCGAGGCTTTAAACTCTGGATTCTATTAATCTTTCCATTAGGTTCACTCTTGGAATGGAGAAACCAAGTTGCTCAACCCCAACAAATATGTTAAGTGCTTGAAACTTGTACACGGGAAACTCTATTGTGGATGCAGTGATGGTTGCATTCAGGTACCTAATCATTTTCCGGTTATGTACATTCTTCCAGTATGCTGATCATAATGTCTTTCTTACACTTAACTGACTTAAATATGTGAATTAGGAAATTGATCTTGCTACCGGAACAATAAGTACAATTCAAACTGGTAGTAGGAAGTTACTAGCTAAGGCAACACCGATATATGCCTTACAAGTTCGGGATGGATTTATATACTCTGCCAGTAGTCCTTTAGACGGAGCAGCTGTGAAGGTAACCACCACATTGAATTCAGTCACCATTTTCACCTTCTATAATAGATGTTACCACTAAATATTTTCTGCTGCTTCATTTCACTCATTTACGATGCCTGCATCAGTTAAGATTCAATTTAGTTTGGTTATTAACTGTCTTTTTTCTCTTGCAAAGATTTGGAGCACGTCGAACTTCAGCGTAGTTGGATCACTTCCGTCTAACATGGATATACGATCCATGGCTATAAGCTCAGAACTAATTTATTTAGGCTGCAGAACTGGAATTGTGGAAATATGGTGTAAAGAGAAACACACCAGAGTAGAATCATTACAAACCGGGACTAATACAAAAATTATTTCGATGGCCATTGACAATGAAGAAGAACTACTTGTTTTAGGAACTTCAGATGGTAAAATTCAGGTAACTGCAGTCTCATACCAAACTCAAAATTACAGCTTTATTTCTTAGTTTCGGAATTACTGACTTGCAATGTGTGTTTTGTGTGCTTGCAGGTATGGGGAATGACCTGAACTGAAAAGCAATAGAATCATGTCAAAGCCATCAACAATCCCATTTTCATTTTCATTCAATTCTTTAGGTATTTCTAAATCATTCTTATTGTCTGTAAACTAATAAATGTACAGTTAGATTGATTCTTAATAAATGACATTTCCTGCAAGGATTTCCAGTCTTTGCCTTAGACATTATGTTTACAAGCAGAAATGTTGCAAAAATTAGGGTTTTAGCAGAAACCATTACCAAAACCTGTTTTGTAAGTTGCAAGATTAGGGCTTTAGTAAAACCCCAGTTTCAGTATTACCCAAACAAGCATTTTTAAGTTGCAGAAAATTAGGGTTTTAGCAAGAACCAACAATTTGAAGTTGCAGAAATTGAATGAGAAGAATTGAAGATCAAATAGATAAACCCAGTAAATATATTGCAATAAAAAACCACTAGAAATTACCAATTGCAATAAAAAAAACCCTAGACATTAAATTGAAATTAGAACTACCCCAGATTAAACTTTGTTCATATGATCACAAAATTAGTAAAACTAGCCTAATAAAATCAAAATCTCTTTATATCTACAGAGAAATTGAAATACTATATATATATACCAAAAAGCCCTAATCTTTACCCCATTTCTTCATCCTATTTCCTCTGTTCTTCAACCCTTTTCTCCTCTGTTTCAGAAACCCAAAAATCTGTTCTTTAAATTCTCAAGACAGCAAAACAAATCTTCCCTGTCACAGCATGCCGAAAAACAGATATTTCAACATTCACCCCACCTTTCAAACCATTTTCATGATAAAATTTGTTCCAATCACTCCGAAGAATATAAACTTTACTGCCAGCCCAACTCCTAAACACCATATCAAATTTCTGCAATTGATTGTTATATACTTTGACATCAATCCCATCTTCAAGACTCTCATCCTCATTCAGTAATGGCTTCACTTCATCTTTAATAAATGTTCTTGGTAACATTAATCTTCCTTGAGAATCAAGACAGTCACTTCTTGTTAACTCTTTTTTCCATGAAACTACAATTTTGTTCTCTGCTTTATTAATTATTTCTCTCTTCAATTGTTCATGATACTTTTCTCTCTTCAATTGTTCATGATATTTCAAACCGCCGCCATGAGATGGACTCATGATTTCTCTCTGCATTTGCTCATGTTTGACACCACCACCGCCATGAAATGGAAGAACATCAGGTCGTTCTTGTAATGCAATTCTTGGCGGTGAAAAAACATATTTTTTTTGTTCATAAACCTGTGGATTTGTGAAGCTGTACAGAATGGTGGCTGCTGTTATTACTTCTAGAGTCGGCGGTTGAGATTTCCCCACAAAATTGTATGGAAATCTTGGCATGGTGTTCAGAAATTCCTCTGTTTCAATGGGTGTTTGTGATTTTCTCTTCATTTTCTCTTAGAAAAAAAAAAATTGTAACTTTTGAAGGAGGTTGTAAAAATACAGAAAGTATAAACCTTTGGAGAAGATGAAGAAGAAATGAAACCCTAGAATTTAAGTGTGAGAAAGGAAAAAACGAATATATAATTTTGATTTCCTTTTTATTTTCCTCGTTTTTTAAGGAAATAAAATCGAGTTTTAATTTTTCCCGTTTTACTTTTTTTTAATTTTCCCGTTTTTGTTATTTTTTCTTGGTAACCAAGTTTTCTTTTTACTGGATGGTGAAGGGAAAGAAAATCTGGTTAAAAATAATATGGTGAAAAATCTTTTTTATTAATCTATTGAAAAACCTAGACCGTTGATTGAAGAGAAGTTGTGTTTGTTTGTTTAGTTGAAATCCATCAGCACGGTTGATTGCTACTAGATCATACAGATGGTGCGAACAAAAACAGGTGCTCTGGTTCATGACAGCTCAGAACAAATGACGTGTGATTCCGGATATGTATTACTCCACCAAATGGATCCAGTAATATTCTAGTTCCGTTTGATTGCAAGATAAGGGCGTGAGCCAACTACTCAGCCAGGGCAGCGTTGCTTTGTGTGGGACACGATAAAAAGTACCAACATGAGTAACATGACCCATGTCAAATCCTTAGCCCGACTCGCTTCTCAAACGTATTCGAATTTGGGACGTACCTTAAAACATTTATTTTTTTATTTTTTTTTTTGGATCCAACTCGTCTGACTCTTGAAATTACCTGATTCATCTGGACTGACATCATATGTATATATTTGTAGGAAATACCATTAGGTCCTATGAATAATATAACAGAGAGAGTCTAGTCCATTTGACCAAGTCAAATGTCTGTTTGGTCATATTTGGTAATATAAATTATAATTTGGTCATAAAAATTATTGTTTGGTCCTGGTGATATCATGGATGATGTAAATGTCACCTTGTAGTGGCAGTAAATACCCTTTTGGATAAGGACCATATATATAAAAAGTAAGAGAGAATAAATCATTCTCGCATTTACTTTCTCTCTCATCTTTCCAGATCTAATCTCTCTCTCTTTTTCTTTCTTCTTCTTTTTCCTCCTGTTAATGGCGTCTCCATTTTTTTTCTTCTCTTTTCTTCCTGCTGCTGTAATCGGTGGCGATGAAGGTGAAAATCGATTTAGATATTTAGATCGGTAGTTGTAGACGATGAATACGATGATGTTGGATACGTTGAATACGATTTTTTAGGGTTTTTTTTTCTTTTTTTCTGTTGCTGTTGATGATGAAGATGATGAAGAAGATGAAGATATGTTGTTGCTGCTGCTGCTGACGATGAAGACGATGGTGTTAATCGATTTATATATTTTTTTAGAGTTTTTATATGGACTTCATTTCTGTAATGAAGTCTGTTTTTTTAGGTAATATGGACTTCATTTCTGGAATGAAGTCTAATTTTTTTAGGTTTTTATATGGACTTCATTTCTGGATTGAAGTCTGTTTTTTTAGGTTTTTATATGGACTTCATTTCTGGAATGAAGTCTATTTTTTTTAGGTTTTTATATGGACTTCATTTCTTGAATGAAGTCTGTTTTTTTTTTAGGTTTTTATATGAACTTCATTTCGGAATGAAGTCTGCTTTTTTTTAGGTTTTTATATGGACTTCATTTCTGGAATGAAGTCTGTTTTTTTAGGTTTTTATATGGACTTCATTTCTGGAATGAAGTGCTACAAGAAAATAAGTAAAAATTAACACATGAGGGTATTTTTTCAGATTTAATATTTTTAAATAATTATGGACCAAACAGTAAAGGCGTTTGACCAAATGACCAAACAGACATGGGCCCACCTAAAAATGGACCAAAGGATTTTTTTTTTCCCATATATTTTGAGTCAGATTTGACTCATCTGACTTAAAAAAAATATGGGAGTCAGTGATTTGGTCTCATGAATCAGGGATTATTCTCCGGCTCAAAATGATCTAAATTAGAGGTTAGTTCTGAGTCAAATCGCTAGTCAGATCTGATTCAAAATAAAAAAAATAAAAGGTCTGACATCTGACTCGAGTCGAATTAGAGCCCGAGTCAAATTCAAACCCAAATCAGCAAAAAACAAACACACTCTAAATTAGCTAGAGATAAAATTTCGGTACATGAAATCTTTGTAGCCTGATCGTGCTTAAAATGGTTACGTATTTGCTTCATATTCGCGTCTGATATTTGGACACACGTCTCCGCATTAGACATATTATCAGTAACATTATATAGTTTTTTCACACGCTCCTCTAACAATATCATAGTAATAATGTTTGAGTTTTTGTGTATATGTTTGTACTCTTTCATTGGTATATACTTATTCTTACACAAATTTGTTATTTATTAATATTGCTGAGAAATTATATTCATGATATACCTTTTTAAGTGAGAAATATTACTGATTTCATAACGTGTCCATGTCCTAATATTTTGAAAATTTATGTATATTCTTGTCCACATCAGTGATACCCAACAACAAAAATCGTGGAGAAATCGTTAATTATTGACTTAATTTAAGTTATTACAACTGCATTCTACAACTGTTTATAGCCTATGGCAACCTGACCAGTACAACAAGCTTTAGCTACTTATGTCTATATGTGACAATGAATTGAGATAGTGTTCTATCTACAGTTTAAGTTAATCCAAAATATGTACATCAAGCTTATCACTTAAGTCATTCATTGTGGATCAACCCGTTTAAGTTAACGGGCGTGAGTTATAACCCCAAAGGTGTCACTTTATCCACAAAAAACTTATCAAAACAAAAGTAACACGAAAACGCCAAATAAAAAATATAACACAAATACCCCAAAGGTGGTGTTGCCACCACTAACTATCACTACTAGTAGCTAACACCACATCCACCAACAAATACTAGCACTACCATCACCATAAAAAGTACCACCACCAACCAACACCTCCACTAACCAGAAACAGTACCACCAAAATTTGGTTTCATCATAAACTTACTGTTTCATCATTAGAATCTTTGGTTTCATGATAAAAAAAAAATAGACAAAAATAAGTTGAAACCAAATTTGGTTTCATCGTAGAACTTGATGAAACCAATTTTGTTTGGGGTTTTTGTATCAATTTTTAAAAGTTGGGATTTTTGTATTAATTTTATTTAATATGGAGTTTTAATGGATCCCGACATTTGAACGGAGTTTTTGTGCTCCAAATTTGGTCACCTTGGTGTTTTACTACTAGTTCTGTTAAGTTAATCCAAAATATGTATCAAGCTTATCACTTAAGTCATTCACTGTGGATGAACCACCCATCCAGAATTTTCGATATACAAATAATACTCCCTCTTGTATGATCTACCATTTCAAATATTGTTACCTCACTAAAAAGGTAACGGTTGAAATTAAGTTCTGTAGATGGTCAGGTTTGGTACCTCGAATTGTGCTCATTTTTGGTAGGAATGTAGATTCTTATAAAAGGAACGTATTATCTAAATATTATGCTTAAATTAATTGTCGTTTGGGATTTTCGGAGAGAATGACGCAAATTATGTATGATAGTGTCTATCAAAGAGTGTCCATGGATCCTCCCCCTTTTTTAAAACTCGATCACATATCAGCTCTTTTCTTTATCGTTCTCAACTTTCTACACATCACTAGAAAAACCGAGCTCCACACTAATCTCCACAGCGTCGTCGCAGTTATCAACTTCATCATCATCTCAGTGTTTTGCTCACAACTTTTCTGTACGACATCGGAATTGTTAGAGCACTGTTCCGTCGAACTCGCAAGTTGTTAGAGCACTGCTCGGTCGAACTCGCAAGCGTTGCTATCTCAATCTTGTTTGTCAATGTTAGTGATCAAAACTATAAGTCTTGATTTCTAGTCTACTTATAGATGTCTCGGACTAGGATAGATTGTGTAGTTGAGCATTAAACTTCACGACGTTCATCATTGAAGACGAAGAACTACTAAGGAGAGCTTGTGGAACTTCATCAACAAAAAGGTATGTGGAGACTGAAACTCATCTATCACTTGGAAAGTCTATTTCTACTCTATCTCCTATATTGAGACATAAGTCGTGTTACGATATAGTTTTCTATTATACACATTTGAGATTTCGAGCTGAGTTTAACTCACTTACATATTTCTCGGAATATGTGTTGGCAATCTTTCGCTTCAATCTAGGGGTGAGAATTGGGTTGGGTCAACCCTCCTAACCCATGCCCAACCCGAATGTTGGGAGGACATGGGCAACGTATTTCAAAACTTTGGGCAAGCTTGGAAATAAATTTTATGAACCCGAGTTAAATTTGGGCAAGCATGGGTACAAATATTTCTAACTCCAACAACCCGCCCAACCCGAAGAACTATATATAAGATATTTTTTGTAATTGGTATTATCATATATTTAGAGAAATTTTAGATATTATCTTCAAATCTATTAATGAAAATATAAATTATATCTATCTCATTAATCATTCAATATGAAAAGAGTTTATATTATTGTAAATAAACTTCGGTTATCTGGAAATTTAAAATAAATGGAGCAATTCAATTTTATTATTAATAAATTTATTATTATCACATTAACAAACTTATATGTCTAGTAGAACTTGGGACAACCCGAGGAACCCGGGGAACCCTATGAAAATAACTTGGGCGGACTTGGGCAACACCTCAATGGGTTCCAAGGGTTCAATGGGAAATCTGGGTAAAGAATTCCTAGCTCGGGTCTGCCTTGGCCAAGCCTTCGAACCTGCCCAACCAACCCAAGTCCCACCCCTACTTCAATCAAGTTCATCTTGATCATGTGAAAATCTCCGAGTAACATCTTACATGGTTTGTGTGATACAATCATTTGGTGTAGACTTGGAATGTTTAGTTATGATTATTTCAATAACTTGAAAATTGCTTTGATGCTAATAATGTGTGAAAATGGCTATTGTCATCCTCTAAGAAAGTTTCAATCATTGAAATAAAGAGTTTAGAACACTTAACCATTATTGGATTGTGACATGTTGTGTACTCTTGCACATATGTTATCCATGTCCGGGAACCATAGTATGCGTACATGTTGGTTAAAGAAGTCCGAGAACCTAAGTATGCGCACCCGTACGCGTACTGGCGTAAGGTTCATGTCCGAGATTTTCTGTTGGGATTGGTGGTATGCGTAACTATCCGCGTACTGGCGAAACCCAATTTCATTCCGAGTATTTCAAGTATGCGTACATGTTCTCGTACTTGAAGGTTAAATTTCTAAAATCGGTTGGGTACATGAACTATACATTTATACATTAAGGAATGCATTCTTTGCAAACTGTGGCTATAATGTTCATGAATTGATTCGAGTGAATCAAACCGATTTTGCTTCAATTGTGTTCTTGTATACTTCTATGAGAATATATCAATTGAACAACTCTTTAACTAGTTTCATTTGAGTCATTTGAACTAGTTATGGTTAAGATTACAAGGTTGATATGAGAGTATTCATATGACTAACCTTGGTTAACTATTGTTGAACCAACATGGTGTACACGTTTAGGTACGGTTACATAAACCTAAATGAAGGTACATTTCATTTGTGTGTAACAAGCTAAGTTCGATCTAACGGTTGAAATATATTAGCTTGAATCTAATCAGGTTTTCATCTAACGGTGAATATTGAATGCTTTGTTACCAAGGTAACTTGGATTGCAAACCCTGATTTGAAAACTATATAAAGGAGAACTCTAGCAATTGGGAAACCTAATCCCCACACCTCCTGTGTGATACTAGTTGTATAAGCTAGAGTCGATTATCCTTTAACCTTAGGTTTTTCACGAAACCCTGTAGGTTAATGATGAGTGCCAAATATTGCATATTTCTACATCTATTTATTGGCATTTAACTCATCTTTTGTGCTCAGAAATCAGATATTATCCCAGATTCTGTGTTTTCTTTGTTTTCAAGAATAAATATTTGTACTAATTAATTTTGTGTTTTTAGGTAGTAAATAAAGCTCGGAGAAATTGAGGAGCCAAAAGAGCAGAGAATTGGAGGCGAGCGTCTATGGAGCAGAAAGCCAAAGCCCGCGCGCGCATCAGTTGCAACCCAACAAGAGGCAACCCACTTACAAGACATGGGCTTGAGCAGTCCAAGACCCGACCCACGACCCGGATCCGAGCCCATCCCTTCCGAACCGTTAGATTACACCCATATTCATCCTACGGTCGCTCCACCCTACACATCAGTTCTCGCTGCTCCCGCTCAACACCAAAACCGCCTACACCTACACCCATCGAGCCAAACACGCACCTCTCCATTTCTCATCTCCATCTACTCTTTCTTCTCCGACACAAAACCAGAAAAACCATATCTTCCCTTCCCCGACCATACCATGGCAGAGCCACCACCTCACCACCTCCATCATCTCCTTACCCCCGACAACAAGACCAAAGAACCACCTTCACCACCTCTCTAGGTCTAGCTATCTCTTTCTTAGCTTCTCCCATAACCCTAGAAGCTAAATTAGAGATAGATGGAGCTAGGGTTTTCTCTAACATCAAATCACCGGAGTCGAGGCGAATGGCGGAGGGAACAACCATTTCGTGGAGTGATGGTGATTGGGTTTGCATTTAATTTCCAAGTTTGAGAGTGTTAGAGGAGAACTATGTATAAATAGGGTTTATCTTTGGATGTTAGAACTCATGCCTGGACTAGCCAGAGCACCAACTTAGTTTAATTTGTATTGTTTTAACTATGTTCTAAGTTAAATTGTTAGGGTGTTGATGAAACCCCTAATTTCCATGTCAAGCATATCTAATTTAGGTTTTATTCTTGCTGTGTATAATATGATAGGATTAGTAATTAATTGATGAAGCTTATGACCCTGTGATGAGTTGTATTGTAAGAAGACAACTCATACTAGGGGGGAGTTAGTAGAATTAGTTAATGAACATCTACCTTAAACCTTCAAGTGAAGGTACAAGAACATAGCTCAAATTACATTGCTCGAGCATGAGATTAGAGGTGGATTCACCACCCCGGTGCTTTCCAAATTGTCACAACCTATTTCTTTGTTTTTAGTTTAGAGTCACGACAACAACTCGCCGCATCGACACAAAACCAACTTACAAGCGTGTTACACTTTCCTTGAATTCAGTCTAGCAAAGCCTTAGATCAACTTAAGCCACTCCATTTCCCCGTGGATCGACCTGTACTTGCCCTGTGTTGCTAGCCGACACTATGCACTTGCAGTATTACGTAGGCGACACACATTCCAAAGCCTACCAAGTTTTTGGCGCCGCTGCCGGGGACTTGGTAGTGCGCTGTAGTGATTATTGGCTTGCACTTTACTGATTTTCATTGCACCCTGTACATATTTACTTTGAATTGCTGCTTTTAGCCCTGTATTAATGTAACTTAGATGTTAGTTTTCTATTCTTGTATCATCTAGCGCATATTTTATTGCATTGTAGTGTTGCTTTATTAGCTATAACTTCTCATTTGCAAGATTCATCATTTGCATTCTCTAGTAGCCTGTAAATACTAGTATTTTTGCATATCCTTAGCTGCATATTGTGTTAGTCAAAATAAGCATAACAACTTTTCAGTTTTTCCCTTTTGCTGCTTGCACTCGACTGCCCTGAAAAACCAAATGGCATAACTCATTGTCATTAATCTCAGTTGCTTAGACTGATATTGATATTGTTTGAACTTGCATATTCCAAGAACTGAACTTTCCCTCTGAGCAACAGGTACCCATATCCTCTGCTGAGCAAGCCCAAGGAGGAGAAGAAAAGGGCGCAGAACTCGAGTTTTGCAAAACCCTGAGCAACCCCTGTGACTTATAATGTGAGTGGTTTCCTGCTAGTTGAATGAGCTACATTTTTGCGCTCCATGTTTGCATGCTGAACAAGTGACACCGATTTCTATCACTGAATTGAGTAAACTCCATGATATTTGAACTCATACATGCTAGCTAAATTTGCGAGATATTTGTGCTGACTTAGATGCATATGTATCAATCTGCCACCACCCATGCAATCCTGTTCCTTATTCTCATAACCTGTGCATGATTGCAATTATGCCAAGCATCTTTGTTTATGAGCCATTACTCCCTGAATGTATGCATAACATGTTATGTGGCCAACCTGTGTGAATGCTGGGCCTTGTTAACATGATAAACTAGTCTACCCTGGTATCTCTGCATGACAAAGTAGCCACCCTGCTTGCCTGTTGAACCAACTCCCTTGCTGAGTGTGCAATGTGAAGCCTGTGTTTGTGAGCATAACCTGTGAAAATTAGACATCAACCAACCCAGATGACCCTCTCTGTGCTGTCAACTGTGCTGAAAATTGTTCAACTGTTGCATCTGCTGACCCTGTGAACCTTGGATGTTGTGAATGGTATGCCATGCTCACATGAAGGATTAGTTTCATGCTTTGTTGATAAACTCGTTGAACCTCTTCACATGCTTGCATAACTTTTTGTGTTGCATACCCAGCCATAGGCACTAGATATCAACTGAGTTGGTTGACATCAACTAGACCTGTTGATACCCTGGCAATCAACCCTGCTGCTACCTTGCCTCATAACTAGCCCTGTGGTAGTGTTTATGCAAACCCTAACTCTCTGCTGTTGCATCCATTGCATGTATGCATCTCGTGAACCAAAGATCCGTAGGTTGTGTCTCGTGATCCCGTGGCACTTGGTAGAGTGTCGAGTAACGCTTTTGCATTAGCTGCTCACTTGTGTATGTCACACACAAACCCTGCAACTCTTGATCCATTCTCATGACCCTGTGCACTCTCCAACAACAATAACCAAATATCCTGTGTGCTTGAATTAGGTGTCATTTTGTGCATAATCTGTCCTGTACCCAACCTATGCATAAGACCTGCAAACCCACAACCACTGGGCTGTGCATCTTTACATAAACTAGGGCTGTAAACCTGCCAAACTGGGCTGGAACCCAGTTCCACTGGGCTTTGCATAGCCACTGGGCTGTGCAGTTGCACATAAAATGGGCTGTTCATAGGCTGAAGCCCACGTAAACTGGGCTTTGCATTACCGCTGGGCTGTGCATGTGCATACGAACTGGGCTCTGCACAAACGGAAGCCCACACAACCTGTCTCGCACATAACCTGGGCTGCACATTTGCAGCAACACCAAGCACTCCTGTGTGCTTAATTCTAAAATTTGGGTGCCATTTTCTTGTATCATTTTTGCGTCTCTGTGTTGATATGATTTGATGTGTGCTAAGCTATGGTTGCTTCTTCTTGAGTTCAAATTGAGTTGCTAGATCATGTCAGGATTTTGGTCTGCAACTGGGGATGAAAACAAATCCATCAGAAAACTTGCTTACGGGCATGATTCATGTTATGAAACCCCCACAGACTATAATGATTTTAGGGAATACTATGAACCTTCTCAGGGCCCTGACCTTGAATACACACACCCTAATCATTATGAGAACATGTATCATCAATCACCATGGGAGGTTGAACAATGCTATCCTCCAATGAACCCAAGTATGCAGTTGATAATGGAGAATCTCAAACTCATAGAGCAAAAAATGCTAGGTTTGAATTGAATGCAATGCATGATCATCCATATAGCAACATGTCTGAATTTCCCTTCTCTAGTGAACCTCATGCACAACCATGCAGTGAATATCCATATGAGGCATGCATACCCACTAGTGAAGACTCTCCTTCAATTGAACAGCTCACTATGATTCTTCAAATGAACCTGATTCAATTACAAAGTGAAGAATGGAAGGAATCTCATGATAAGATGTTTGTTGTCCCTAATAAAGTAAATTTTGAAAATAGTGTTTCTATTCCTACTCATGCAATTGACACTGAATATGAACCTAATCAAAAGGTAAATGAGTACACTAGAAATGCTACAATTTTGAATAGGGAAATGCATTTTTGTTATGATGATGATGATGAATATGATATGTTAGAAGAGCATGTGTATGCTGAAAATATGGTGGAACCTTTGGGTTCAGCGACGTTAAGCGTCTCTACTGTGAACCTTATAAATGATGTTTCTTCTAATATTCAATCCATACATACATGTGATTCTGAATTGGGGTTTGAACAATTGTTCGCTGAAAATGAGCATGCTACACAACTTGTTTGTGACTTAAGAAAGGATGAATCTTCTGTTGACACTAATGTTCTTATGGATCATGATATTATTTTTGTGTCCGATTCCCCGCCCATGTCACAATATGTTGCCTCCCTACGATTTGCCTATGCATGACACAAAGCTTTTGGATAATGATGATTATGACATGGAGATTGATGAATTGTTCTATGCAAGTGAGCATGATTTACCTTTGTCTGACTTTAGGAAAGTGTGTCACGGTGCAAATGATCTTATACATGAAAACCACTTAGATGTACCTATTCTCTCTCCTAAGGCACAGATTGAAACTCCTTCACCAAACATAGGTGTAGTTTGTAACAAAATTGCAAAACCAACTTTTCTGAAAATGCCTAATTTAGGCCTAGAGCTTTGTGCTTCCCAAGTCCTCTTGGACTATTTTGCATCAAAGTATAACACCTATAAGGAGCCATAGTTGGAATATGTATGTCTGCATGTTCTTAGCAAAACTCATTTTGAGTTAGACCTTGTGCATGATGTACCTTTAAATTTGCAAGATTTTGTGCTCAAAAACACATCTGTTGAGTTTAGGTTTGGGGGAAAATCGTTCACATATGCAATCTTACATGCACTCTCATGTTATATATGTGTAAGGCTGTTGATGTTTGTACATATTTCTATAGGGTTGATCCTCAACTATTTAGATTGTTGGTATATGGTGAATTTTCATTGTATATAATCCAGTAGGACTTGTTAAATTTTCTATCTTGATTCGGTTGAGTCTTCTTTTTATTGTGCTAATCCGATATGATCTCCGCTGAGAATGTTGGATTCTAGCCTTGACTAATGAAGCTCTAACCTTGCTTCCGCCGACATCCGGTAATCTCTTCCCTTTTTCTCTATTCAACATAGTTCTCTTGGTATGTGACTTTTTGAATTCTTATTATCTGTTGACACATTGAGGACAATGTTTGATTTAGGTTTGGGGGTGCATTTGCATATAGAGTTTTTAGTCTTTTATTTCAAAAAAAAAAAAAATCAAAAAAAAAAAATCAAAAAATCAAAAAAATCAAAACTCTTTGTAAATATGTACATAAAAACCTCCAACTTTTAGAGATCTTTGAGTCACTAGCATGCTTCTAGATATGTTTACATAGAGAGTCTGGCCGAAATAACAGAACTTGGAAGTACTGGAGAACACAATCGGGTTTCTTAGTTGATTAGAGCGTTAAAGTTGGATTTAACCATACCGGAGGGCGAATTAGGTGCTGTTTAGACATTCGGTAGTAGAATTGTGATCACTCATAATGGAGACTACCCATTTTACATCAAGCGAGGCACCAACCTTCAGTTTTTGTGACTTTCTAGAAAATCTGTTAGAGTGTGTCACCGTACGTCAATACCGGGTAGGAATGGTGAGCTACCCAACTTCACACCACTTTCAGCACTATTTTTGATCTCTTGAGTGCTAATTTTGTCAATCATGAGGGTGACGTTTAAAGATGAAAACTCCTTCTAAATATCGATTTGCAGTTAGCATCACTCTCTTCCTCTCAACAACATCAACACATTCATAGAAACACATCATCGTCAGCAAGCGGAGCATCATCATAATATTTGAAGAAAAGTTGAAATAGTCCAAGGTTCACGTGCAACAAAGAAAAGAAAAGAAAATAAGATGAGAATTAGTGAAGTTTATGAAATCAAGACAATACAAGTTTTATTGTTTTATTGTTATTTTACTTTCATGTTTAAATTAAAAAAAATAAAAAAAAAAAAAAAAAAAAAAAAAATTTGTCAAGTTTTTGTGAAGTTCAGAAGTTCGTCATCAACAGTTGAAGACCGAAGACCGAAGATTGAAGACGTTTCTATGAATGCTAGAGAGAGTGATATTAATTGCCGATCGGGTGAGAAGGTAAGTGAGTACTCCCATCCTTGCTAATGGTTGATTTCCTTTCTTAGAGATCATCGAAAAAAGATTCTTTTTGTCCACAACTCGTGGAGTCTCCGTAAATTATTTCGGAAGGCTATCCTTCTCATCTTCAACGTGTGCGGGATTTCTCTCTTTATTCCCGCTCGCACACATGAGAGACTAAAAAAGCGATCTTTTTGAGTGCAATTATCATAAAACCCTAATAATGAGGCAGAAGTCGAGGCTTATGATCACAATCGAATCCGAATTCTTTCATATGGTATGGTTATTTCTCGCTCAGCACTTAAGGATGAGAATGCGTTCTTTGATAGTTCTAACTTCGTGTTACTAGCATGCAGAAACTCTATGTCCTCATAGGTCCTTGGATGCTTGAGACTCTTTTACACTTTGAAATTGGAGAAGGTTTTATGGGTACACCTCTGGTAAACCCTCACGAGACTACAACTCGTCCACTAGGGACACCTAGGGGTTTAAAGGCTTAGTGCATACGCTAAATGCATTCGAGAGACCCGCTGACAGGGGTATAGTTAGGATTTCTTAATTTCTCGTTTCACTTGAGGACAAGTAAAATTCAGGTTTGGGGGTATTTGATGAGTGCCAAATATTGCATATTTCTACATCTATTTATTGGCATTTAACTCATCTTTTGTGCTCGTAAATCGATATTATCCTGCATTTCGTGTTTTCTTTGTTTTCAAGAATAAATATTTGTACTAATTAATTTTGTGTTTTTAGGTAGTAAATAAAGCTCGGAGAAATTGAGGAGCCAAAAGAGCAGAGAATTGGAGGCGAGCGTCTATGGAGCAGAAAGCCAAAGCCCGCGCGCGCATCAGTTGCAACCCAACAAGAGGCAACCCACTTACAAGACATGGGCTTGAGCAGTCCAAGACCCGACCCACGACCCGGATCCGAGCCCATCCCTTCCGAACCGTTAGATTACACCCATCTTCATCCTACGGTCGCTCCACCCTACACATCAGTTCTCGCTTCTCCCGCTCAACACCAAAACCGCCTACACCTACACCCATCGAGCCAAACACGCACCTCTCCATTTCTCATCTCCATCTTCTCTTTCTTCTCCGACACAAAACCAGAAAAACCATATCTTCCCCTTCCCCCGACCATACCATGGCAGAGCCACCACCTCACCACCTCCATCATCTCCTTACCCTGACAACAGCACCAGCAACCACCTTCACCACCTCTCTAGGTCTAGCTATCTCTTTCTTAGCTTCTCCCATAACCCTAGAAGCTAAATTAGAGATAGATGGAGCTAGGGTTTTCTCTAACATCAAATCACTGGAGTCAGAGGCGAATTGGCAGAGGGAACAACCATTTCAGGGAGTGATGGTGATTGGGTTTGCATTTAATTTCCAAGTTTGAGAGTGTTAGAGGAGAACTATGTATAAATAGGGTTTATCTTTGGATGTTAGAACTCATGCCTGGACTAGCCAGAGCACCAACTTAGTTTAATTTGTATTGTTTTAACTATGTTCTAAGTTAAATTGTTAGGGTGTTGATGAAACCCCTAATTTCCATGTCAAGCATATCTAATTTAGGTTTTATTCTTCTTTGTGTATAATATGCTAGGATTAGTAATTAATTGATGAAGCTTATGACCCTGTGATGAGTTGTATTGTAAGAAGACAACTCATACTAGGGGGGAGTTAGTAGAATTAGTTAATGAACATCTACCTTAAACCTTCAAGTGAAGGTACAAGAACATAGCTCAAATTACATTGCCTGAGCATGAGATTAGAGGTGGATTCACCACCCTGGTGCTTTCCAAATTGTCACAACCTATTTTTGTTTTAGTTTAGAGTCACGACAACAACTCGCCGCATCGACACAAAAACCAACTTACAACCGTGTTACACTTTCCTTGAATTCGCCTAGCAAAGCCTTAGATCAACTTAAGCCACTCCATTTCCCTGTGGATCGACCTGTACTTGCCATGTGTTGCTAGCCGATACTGTGCACTTGCAGTATTACGTAGGCGACACACATTCCAAAGCCTACCAAGTTTTTGGCGCCGTTACTGGGGACTTGGTAGTGCGCTGTAGTGATTATTGGCTTGTACTTCACTGATTTTCATTGCACCCTGTACATATTTACTTTGAATTGCTGCTTTTAGCCCTGTATTAATGTAACTTAGCTGTTAGTTTTCTATTCTTGTATCATCTAGCGCATATTTCATTGCATTGCATTGTAGTTTTTCTTTATTAGCTATAACTTCTCATTTGCAAGATTCATCATTTGCATTCTCTAGTAGCCTGTAAATACTAGTATTTTTGCATATCCTTAGCTGCATATTGTGTTAGTCAAAATAAGCATAACAGCTTTTCGCTTTTTCCCTTTTCTTTGCTTGCACTCGATCGCCCGAAAACCAAATGGCATAACTCATTGTCATTACTCTCAGTTGCTTAGAATGATATTGATATTGTTTGAACTTGCATATTCCGAGAACTGAACTTCCCCTCTGAGAAACAGGTACCCATATCCTCTGCTGAGCAAGCCCAAGGAGGAGAAGAAAAAGGCGCAGAACTCGAGTTTTGCAAATCCCTGAGCAACCCCTGCGACTTATAATGTGAGTGGTTTCCTGCTAGTTGAATGAGCTACATTTTTGCGCTCCATGTTTGCATGCTGAACAAGTGACACCGATTTGCATCACTGAATTGAGTAAACTCCATGATATTTGAACTCATATATGCTAGCTAAATTTGTGAGATATTTGTGCTGACTTAGATGCATATGTATCAATCTGCCACCACCCATGCAATCCTGTTCCTTATTCTCATAACCTGTGCATGATTGCAATTGTGCCAAGCATCTTTGTTTATGAGGCATTACTCCCTGAATGTATGCATAACATGTTATGTGGCCAACCCGTGTGAATCCGGGCCTTGTTCACCCGATAAACTAGTCTACCCTGGTATCTCTGCATGACAAAGTAGCCACCCTGCTTGCCTGGTGAACCAACTCCCTTGCTGAGTGTGCAATCTGAAGCCTGTGTTTGTGAGCATAACCTGTGAAAAATTAGACATCAACCAACCCAGTTGACCTCTGCGTGTCATCAACAGTGCTTTGAAAAATTGTTCAACCTTGTTGATCTCGTGACCACCGTGAACCTTGGATGTTGTGAATGGTATGCCATGCTCACATGAAGGATTAGTTTCCGCTTTTTGCCGATAAACCCGTTGAACCTCTTCACATGCTTGCATAACCACCTGTGTTGCATACCCGGACATAGGCACTAGATATCAACCGAGTTGGTTGACATCAACTAGACTCGTTGATACCCTTGCAATCAACCCCGCCGCTACCTTGCCTCATAACTAGCCCCTGTGGTAGTGCTTAATGCAAACCCTAACTCTTCGTTGTTGCATCCATTGCATGTATGCATCTGTGAACCAGCATCTGTAGGTTGTGTGTGTGATCCTGTGGCACTTGGTAGAGTGTCGAGTAACTGCTTTTGCATTAGCTGCTCACTTGTGTATGTCACACACAAACCCTGCAACTCTTGATCCATGCTCATTACCCTGTGCACTCTCCAACAACAATAATCAAATATCCTGTGTGCTTGAATTAGGTGTCATTTTGTGCATAATCTGTCCTGTACCCAACCTATGCATAAGACCTGCAAACCCACAACCACTGGGCTGTGCATCTTTACATAAACTAGGGTCAGTAAAACCCGCCAAATCGGCCTGGAACCCAGCCCACCGGGCTTTGCATAGCCACTGGCTGTGCGTTGCACATAAACCGGGATGTTCATAGGTCAAGCCCACGTAAACCGGGATTTGCATTACCATTGGCCGTGCATGTGCATACGAACCGGGCTCGCACAAACCGAAGCCCACACAACTGTCTCGCACATAACCTCGGGCCGCACATTTGCAAAAGCAACACCAAGCACTCTTGTGTGCTTAATTCTAAAATTTGGGTGCCATTTTCTTGTATCATTTTTGCGTCTCCGTGTTGATATGATTTGATGTGTGCTAAGCTATGGTTGCTTCTTCTTGAGTTCAAATTGAGTTGCTAGATCATGTCAGATTTTGGTCTCAGAATGGGGATGAAAACAAATCCATCAGAAAACTTGCTTACGGGCATGATTCATGTTATGAAACCCCCACAGACTATAGTGATTTTAGGGAATACTATGAACCTTCTCAGGGCCCTGACCTTGAATACACACACCCTAATCATTATGAGCACATGTATCATCAATCACCATGGGAGGTTGAACAATGCTATCCTCCAATGAACCCAAGTATGCAGTTGATAATGGAGAATCTCAAACTCATAGAGCAAAAAAATGCTAGGTTTGAATTGAATGCAATGCATGATCATCCATATAGCAACATGTCTGAATTTCCCTTCTCTAGTGAACCTCATGCACAACCATGCAGTGAATATCCATATGAGGCATGCATACCCACTAGTGAAGACTCTCCTTCAATTGAAACATTTCACTATGATTCTTCAAATGAACCTGATTCAATTACAAAGTGAAGAATGGAAGGAATCTCATGATAAGATGTTTGTTGTCCCTAATAAAGTAAATTTTGAAAATAGTGTTTCTATTCCTACTCATGCAATTGACACTGAATATGAACCTAATCTAGAGGTAAATGAGTACACTAGAAATGCTACAATTTTGAATAGGGAAATGCATTTTTGTTATGATGATGATGATGAATATGATATGTTAGAAGAGCATGTGTATGCTGAAAATATGGTGGAACCTTTGGGTTCAGCGACGTTAAGCGTCTCTACTGTGAACCTTATGAATGATGTTTCTTCTAATATTCAATCCATACATACATGTGATGCTGAATTTGGGTTTGAACGATTGTTCGCCGAAAATGAGCATGCTACACAACTTGTTTGTGACTTAAGAAAGGATGAATCTTCTGTTGACACTAATGTTCTTATGGATCATGATATTATTTTTGTGTCCGATTCCCCCGCCCATGTCACAATATGTTGCCTCCTCTGATTTGCCTATGCATGACACAAAGCTTTTGGATAATGATGATTATGACATGGAGATTGATGAATTGTTCTATGCAAGTGAGCATGATTTACCTTTGTCTGACTTTAGGAAAGTGTGTCATGGTGCAAATAGCCCGAGCGATGATATTCATCATTGATGTCATTTGGAAATGTTTCAAATTAATTAAAAGATCTAGAGTAATAGAACTACTGAAAATATGGATACATGGATGGTACATGTACCGTCGTAACTGTATTAGTTCCGGGTCAGTGGTAAGCATACCCAATACGCGTATCGATGTAAACCAAGTTTAGTAAATGGTACACATACTTAGTAAGCATACCAAAACAACATGAGCTCGTGAATTGGGTTATGGTACTGTTGATGGTGGTTTTTAGCTTAGGGATAAAATCGTAAAACCGTACATCTGACATGACGTCACTATGACCAATAACGCATTTGTTGAATCAATCAGCGTATTTACGTAAGAATTACCAGCGTACCTTTTTTTAATACATGTGTCATGTTCCACGACAGAACCCTTAGTATTAACTGACATCACCTATGTATACACCGACCCTAATTCTCCCACCGTGCCAATGGCAAACCATGCCGCCCACGTCTCGCGCCAAGGCATGCCAACCATGCCAGCCCGGCACCACCGTGCCGATGGCAAACCATGCCAGCCACGCCTCGCGCCAAGGCATACCAACCATGCCGCCGCACCACCGTGCCGATGGCAAACCATGCCAAAGAACGCCTTCGCGCCAAGGCATGCCAACCATGCCAGCCGCACCACCGTGCCAATGGAAAACCATGCCATCCGCGTCTCTCGCGCAAAGGCATGCCAACCATACCCGCCGCTCCACCGTGCCAATGGCAAACCATGACAACCCACTTCTCCACGCCAAAACGAAGGGTTGCAATAATCAACGGGCTACCCCTTCACTTCGAGATACAGATCTCGACCATCCAAGTTCGCCACCTAACACACGCAACTTGCGGCCCAAGGCCAAACACCACGGTTTGCAACAAACCCTAGTTTTGTCGCGCTATACCATGCCGCCTCTCCTTCACATCATTGGCTGCCAAAACGAAGGGTTGCAACGATCAACGACCACCCTTCCATATAAGATGCAGATCTTAGCCGCATACGGGGCCACCGCGCCTAACGCACCCAACTTGCGCCCAAAGCCAAAACACACGGTTTGCACCTAAACCCTAATCCGGCCGCGCCTACTCTTTGACAAGGCCATGACTCAACGTCGGTCTGCTACAAACGAAGGGTTGCACTAATAAACAACTACCCTTCTATTTGAGATGCAGATCTCGACCACACAAGTTTTCCACCTGGCGCATGGCAACTTGCGGCCCAAAGACAAAACACACGGTTTGCACCTAAACCCTAATTTGGCCGTGCCTACTCTATGGCAAAGCCATACTCAACGCTGGCTGCTACAAACGAATGGTTGCAATAATCAACGGCTACCCTTCTCTTTGATATGCAGATCTCGACCACAAAAGTTCGCCACCTGACACATGGAAACTTGCGGCCCAAAGCCAAAACACACGGTTTGCACCTAAACCCTAATTTGGCCGCGCCTACTCTATGGCAAAGCCATGCTCAACGCTGGTTGCTACAAACGAAGGGTTGCAATAATCAACGACTACCCTTCTCTTTGATATGCATATCTCGACCATACAAGTTCGCCACCCGATGCATGGAAACATGCGGCCCAAAGCCAAAACACACGGTTTGCACCTAAACCCTAATTTGGCCGCGCCTACTCTATGGCAAAGCCATGCTCACGTCGGCCGCTAAAACGGAAGGTTGCAATAATCAACGACTATCCTTCCCTCCGAGATGCGGATCTCGACCGCTCAAGTTCGCCACCTAACTTATGGACCAAAGCCAAAACATAATGGTAAACCCCAAATTTGGTCGCGCCTATTCTTTGGCAAAGCCATGTCGACTCTACCATGGCCACCGGCATGCCACCATGCCACACGTAATACCTTGCTACACGTTTCCCATGAAAATACTCGAGACATCTAACACATGTCACAAATCGGGGATGCTCATAGAGGGTATTGGTTTGGCGGTTTACAACGTTTCCAATACGCATGTTACATGAAAGTGTCATAAGAATAAGGCGGTTAGTAAACACAGGAGTAATGGTGAAACGCTTTCCTTCATTATGGAACATCAATTTCGAAGTTACACGGCTATCACCTCCTCCCATTTACTCACCCGTTTCTATTTCTTACAAGACCAGTAGTACGTTTCACTTTGACTTGTATAAATAGGTCTTACCTATTTCCACCGAACAACAAGTTTTGGGTCGAGCATACAATACTCAAAACCACTTGCTAGATTTCCCATTTGTTAGCTTTCACTTTCTCGATACAAGTCAAACAACTACTCTTGTAATCAACTATTCTCGGGTCTCAACACTTTCTTCGCTTCCTCCCTAAAATCAACCATTCTCCTTCACTTTGTGATCGAAGCAAGGCGGATTTTATTGATCTCTCGAATATAAAGTATTCCCTTGCAGTATATTTTTAGGGTTTAGACTCGCTCACCCACTCACGCGAAATTACACAAATCGCCAGAACCGTTTTCACCCTCAAACAATTGGCGACCACGGCTGAGGATTGATCTTTCTGTTACAATATCAATTTCCAGCTTTCAATCTCATCTTTCAATCCCAACTTCAACATGGTGGAACTCAGATCCTGATCACCAAGCGAGCCACGAGAATACTAACACTAATCTGTCCCCGGTGTTAACGATCCTTCCAAAGGGCATCACTATGCCACCCATCGAGCCCAACATCACCGAAAACACTCCTTGGTGTTACACCACCGGTCACTGTGGCCGAGCCGCTGCCACCTCTAATGGTTCTACGCAACCCGCCAACCCGGCAACACCGAAAGCCCTCCTCTAGGGTGTTACACCACCAGGCCACTGCAGGGAGAGCCGCCGCCTCTAATGGTTCTACGCAACCCGCCAACCTGCAACACCGAAGCCCTCCTCCGGGTGTTACACCACCGATCACCAGGCCGCAGCTACCGCTACCTCCCTAATGCCTCGTCAAGCATGGCACCTCCGACCGCCAAGACTCCAGACCCCGCCAACGGGGATGAGAAACCGGAGGAGCCAAAGGGAGCCGACCCTATACCACCATCGCCGATTTGATGGAACGACGTAAGGTCCTTGCTCGAGCCCAAACGACATGGTCTCAACTCAAAAAGATGTACTCATCTTTCTCAAGGCTTTGATGAATGGCTACCAAGGAGTCACACCTCTGGGGCCGATGGGAAACACCTCCAACACTCCTGGCGCCGGCACCTCGACATAACGCATTGACGTAGACGAGGGGATCCATGCCGGAACCCCGCAGGAGAGAAGCCTGCCGTCCAATTTTGTCACACGAGAGGATTTGGAACAACTTCTTCGGAATTAAGTCAAAAGCGATGAAATAGACATACATCAGCATCAACCTCCTTACCCATCTGATATACAAATAATTCCTCTTCCAAGAGGGTACTCTTCTCCTCAATTCACTCTGTACGACGACACTGGAAATGCACGAGAGCATATCTCTCAATTCCTGGAGTCCCTGGGCGAACACGAATACAATCACGTTCTCCGTCTGAGGGAGTTTTCGAAATCGCTTACTGGAAGAGCTACACCTACACGTGGTACAACAACATCGCGCCAAACAACATCCCCAACTGGGGTGACATGGTTACCGCGTTTTACAAGAAATTCTTCTTCGTGTCCTAACAAGTTACCTTCTCGGACCTAGGGAGGATGTACCAATGGGACAACGAACATCCGAATGAGTTCTTCAAGAGATTCAGGGTTCAAGCACTAGACTATCATGACCCAAATGTGACCGATCAACAATTGGTGAATTCCTGCATCAACGGTATGGCTCCCATTTACCGCGCCTTGCTAGAAAACCTAAGTTTCCGGACATTCTCTGAACTCCAAGAAGCTGCCAAGCGATCAGCCACGACAACACCAGCATTATTAGAAAGGGCCAGACCAACCATAACCGAAGACATGCGCGAAACTCGCGGAAGTAGACGTCTCTTAAACAAACAGTACAACGCCGGCCCCTCCTCTGTGAGTGTGGTAGACGAAGGAGGAAAAAGGAAGGCCCCAGTTACGGACCAGCAGCCTAAACGCGAGGCGCCATCACGACGAGCAGCTCCGCCACGAAGAGCCGCCGCTAAAGCTCCCATGCGTTGTCACGAAGCCGGAAGGAAGTTTCTTGGATTTTCCATTTCCCATTGAGGAGGTAATCGAACTCCCTAGAGGCATGGGTTCAAGATGATGTTATCAGACTACCATCTCCTGTGCTGCCCACCAACCGAAGCCGAGATGGCAAATCCCAAATATTGCCACTACCACAGATTTGTTCATCACCCAACCAATGATTGCAATAAACTAAAACTTATCTTTAAGGAAAAAGTAGAGGCAGGAGAACTTCAACTTGGGAACGAGGGAGTACATAGAGATCCACTTCCGGTGAGGAATTGCGGGGACTCCGGGGACTCCGTACGTGAGATTGTACAATCCATGATGCAAGATATATGCGAAATTCTCTACTTTTCCAAGGCGCAGCGCCAAGATATTTCCATGGCTCTCAATCGTATCGTCGTGCAAGACTTTTCCCTACCACTGAAACCGCGCAAAAAACCCAAGCGCTATCTGGAAACTATACTAAAAATAAAAACTGGGGACTGCTGACCACGGCCTACTTAAGAGGCATTGAATTCAGCAACACACTAATCAACACGGCCTCTGACTTCAACACCGTTACTTTCAAGACTCTGAAAGTTACGGGAGTTTTGAAGCAAGAAGCTACCCATCTCCCGTCCGTGATCAAGAACTCGGAGGGGGAAGCCTTGAACGCGCATGGCTACGTTAACCTCGAGATCAAGATAGGAGGCACCATGACGCATAACAATTTTCACATTGTCAAAGAACTAGGATACGGCATGATATTGGGGCGCTCGTGGGTATCCGACAACAAAACAAAACTGGGAACGTCTCCTCTGCCGATATCGACACCCGACAGAATCTCCAACAAGCCGTCCAACCCACAGTCGCGTCAACAACTTATCGACGGAATTCGATCACCCGTGGAAAACCCGTTGGCACTGACTCATAGGCACAAGTAAGTCTGGTCGAACGATCTTCTCCATCACCAGTCATTCCTTCTCTTAACCCGTCATGGGGACTCAGTACTATTGGCGGCATGGGCGCTGTCAAAAGATGTGATGGGGCGCCGGGTCATTCAAGCGCTTTGCCAAGGATCTAGAAACTGTAGTCGAAACTGACGAGACCAAGATTCAAGCGGTTGCACAACACCCGAACTCATTTCGGATTGGAATATGGTAGTCAAAGCGACTTTATTTCAAGTTGGAAAGGTAACAGTGAAGATAGCTACCCGAACTGATCTACCCAAAGGCAAAGAAGACGAGCCGTGTCTAGTGGCATACGTCCTTCTGGGTGGATATTGAAAGCTCATCAATACCGACGGGATGGAGGGTGTGATAGTTCACTCGCGATAGCTCAAGCGTTTTAATACCTAAGGCGCCGTACTACTTTTCTTCCAAAGACCTTTCTTTAGTATTTCTCGGCCCATTTCCCTTTCCACTTGATACTTGTATTCCCCGAGATGAATGCACCGCTTGCATTCTCTATTAGGTATTCGTTTTTATTTAAATCATACCTTTTCTTTCAAATGAGTCTTCCGAATCTAAAAAAAAAAAAAAAAAAAAAAAAACGTACTAGAAGTACCTTATTCAATCGTTTGAAGCTCTTACGGGAATAATATACGAATATGGAAAGTCGAGCAACCTATTCTAATGGAAGATTTGGGTCTTTTGAAAAAGAAGCTTTATTCAAGAATGTGAAACCACAAACAGGATAATAATTGGCGAAACCCTAGCTTCGCCACAAATATGAAGAAGGTGAAAATGAGTCTGCGAAGCGTCAACTACGCAACAAGTAAAAACAATAACAACGGAAACTAGTCATCAAAAGCAGATACACGAGTTCCCAAATCCTCGGTCAGATCCCCTTTCAAGCACTTTCCCCAGCAATCTTTCTGGCAGCAAAGGTTCCATCTGAAGGCCGCATTAGCAGTAGCAGCCTCAACATCCCGCCTGGAAGCCTCAACATCCCACCTGGAAGCCATCTCAGCATCAACATCATCTGTCTCCTTCCCTAAGTCCTCTTCAACAATTGGCCCAGCATACGCCACCATGACTCCCTCGATGTCACCAACAACAGTTTCGGCGTCTACTCTGAAATATGTTTTGGTTTCATTGAATGCAGCGTCGCCCTTCCTCAAAGAACCTTTCGAGGAGGATTTCCCGATTCATCCACATCGAATCGAGGATTATGATGCCTTCTTGAACAGAGAAGTTACGTGGGTTTTCCCTAAAAATTTCACAAACTCGCCTTCCGTCATTTCAACCGAGAAGGCACTGTCCGCCCCTAGCACCGGGTCGTGAAGAAGTGTTATTGCACCGAAGCCTTTCAACGCACCGGGATGCTTCATCACCTTCCCATTTCTCCTCAATGTTCACCGAAGTTAAGAAGGTCTGAACACGCACCCGAACTTCGCCTAGATATGTAGGAGGTATGTCCCGAATAATTCCACCAGCTTCACGGAATAGAGATTCAACTCTATCTAATGCCTCCTCATGAGAAGAAACTAGTTTTCGCCGATTCCAAAGTTATTCTCCGAAGAGTTAGAGGTGCGGCTGTCACTGGAAGATCCCATTATGCGCTACAAAACCAGAGAAGGGGGGGGGGTAAGTTTTCACCTTGTCTACACCAACAACCTACATCAGAAAGAAGACAAAATGGAAAACCAAAAAAAACAAAAAAACAAAACAAAAAAAAAAACACGAAGATGATACCTGCAAAGGGGATGGGCACAATTTCAAAGTAATCTGTGCGAATGAAGGGTTCAAGATCATCTCTTATATCTAGCAGAGCGACGAAGTCCCGAAAGGAAAGATCCCCGTTAGCCGCGAAGTAAGGCGTGATATCAGTTTTAATTATAACCTATTCTACCAAGAAAAAATAAGGAAAAGTCTCATGCCCGGCCGTGCAAAATAATTAGGGTTTGGTGAAAAAGCGTGGAGGAACGTGTTCGAGATACACTTGCCCGCGTTGTTCCCTCTCTGACGCCAGCAACAAGGTTTGAAAGCAGAATCGGCAACGTAACACTTTTGGGATTTAGATAAGGAAATGATTCATATTCGAGATACGCATGGAAGAAGGCAATGGGCCCAGAAGAATAAGCCTCACTAAGTATCAATAACGCCATGCCTCATCTCATGATAGCCCAAAGAAACCCACGCCGCACCACACCAAGATCCAAGTCGCACCCGAGCCTCACCGAGACAAAGCCGAGTCACGTCGGTCAAGCCAAGTCGCGTCACGCCTAACCAAGTCACGCCTAAGCCAAGCCGCGCAACGCCCGCGACTCCATTCCAAGCCGTACAAATACCTGCGGCTCCCATCCCAAACCGACCAACTCGATAAGACAACGCCTCGACATTCCTTAACCCATCCAAGATGACGCGTGGCCAAACCAAGCCAACATCCCGCAACAATCGTGATCTACTATTTCACGGTCAGCCGCAACGACGCGGCGGAATTCATGCAAGGTCTCCAACACAAGGATCACGAAATCTCAGTAACACTCTCGAAAAAGGTTAGACGAATCTTCCTAGTCATCTTTCATGACCCGCCGTATCGATTTTGTCCTTGTCTGTCACCATCTTATGCTTACCTCGCAACAACACTCCTGTTCCGAGCTAAGCAGGGGACTTAATGTTGATGGTGGTTTTTAGCTTAGGGATAAAATCGAAAATCGTACATCCGACATGACGTCACTATGACCAATAGCGCATTTATTGAATCAATCGCAGATTTACTTAAGAATTACAAGGGTACCTTTTTTTTATACATGTGTCATGTTCCACGACAGAACCCTTAGTATTAACTGACATCACCTATGTATACACCTAAACCTAATTCTCCCACCGTGCCAATGGAAAACCATGCCAGCCACGTTTCTACACTAAGGCATGCCAACCATACCAGCCGCACCACCGTGCCAATGACAAACCATTCCTGCCACGTCTCTGCTCCAAGGCATGCCAACCATGCCAGCCACACCACCGTGCCAATGGTAAACCATGCCAGCCACGTATCTGCGCCAAGGCATGCCAACCATGCCGCCCGCACCACCGTGCCAATGAAAAACCATGCCATCCACATCTCTCGCGCCAGAGGATCATAATATCGCAATGCATAGGCTCGCGAGATCAATAAACGACAGTCTGCGAGGGAGTCGCAGGAAGCTAAAATAGACGCATTTAAATGGGAAACGACACACAAAACAAGCTCAAAGATATGGAACTCAACGCAGGGTTAAGAAGTGTCGCGAGATTGAGTAATTGTACACTGGCGACACTTCGCGAGGTATTCCCGAAAATAAAGGATAGCTTAGCTGTCATCCACTATGTATTACCCTATATAAAGGGTCGAGTGAGTCTGTTGTAAGGGAGAGAGCTTTTTGGAATTGTTGAGCAAGTCATTAGGAGAGAGAAAGTTCAAGAGTGTCTTATTTGCTAAGTGTAATCCTACGCGTCGTAGTAGCCGAGTTTCCCATGTCACCTTTGCACTCAAATTTTTCTTAATTAATCCATTAGAATGTAAGATCCAGAACATTTTATTGATTGAATTCATGAAGTGTTTACCCGGGAAAAGTAGAATTACGCCCATTAAACGGCTCTTAAACTTTCTCTCTCTAATGACTTGCCTAACAATCAAAAAGATCTCCCCACCTAGAGGACTCAATAAACCCTTTATATGGGGTAATACGCAATGGATTAATTACTAACCCTATCCTTTATTTCAGGAATGTCTCAAAACGAGAAGTGTGGCGATGTACAACTATTGATCTCGCGACACTTCTTAACCTCGCCGAGTTCCATGTCTTTCGGTTGTTTTTGTGTATCGTTTCTCATCGATCGTTTATTTTAGTTTCTGCGACTCCCTCGCGATAAATCGTTTTATTGATCCATGCGAGCCCTGTGCGTTGCGATATTATGATCCTACATCTTGCCTCTTTTTCCTTGAATATTGCTTGAAGAAGCGATCTTGAAGGAAAAATCCGTTGTTATAGTAATCTTTGATCTTTGTTGATGAAGGAGCAGAAGCGAAGAATCTTGTACTTGAAAAGTGCGTGCTTGCCTCATTCTTTTGCGGGATTAGGAGCTTCTTTGAGATATATATGAAGTATCGTCTCTTATCTCTCCTCATATTTCTCCTCGAAGGAAGAGTATCATGAGATTTTCAATATTGTTCTTGCGGCTGCTTATCTTTAGAATCTTGAGTTTATACTTTTACAGTTTTGATTATTAATGTCTTCTTACATTTCTTTCAGCCACTTTTTTGGCCAGTTCATGTCTCTTACCGCATTAAATGACCTCGTTTTTCTCGAGGCTCTTTTCCCTATATATATTTTTTCTTTTCCCCTCCTTTTTCATCTTTTAGTTTATCTCTGCAACTTTTCTTTGATTCTCTCCTTAGCATTGATTTATCCTACTCTGTAAAGCTTTTCTTAAATCCTTTCTGTTATTTGTTTTAATCTCCAATCTTCCATCCATTCCCATCTTGATAAATGGCTTCCATCGATCGTGTATAAAACTTCTTTTGAAGGTTCCAACGGAAGTTATAGGAAGGGTTTTACTCATCAACCATTCACGATCAGAATCTTCATCCATTCTTTATGCAAAGTTATTTTACGATCATCGATGTGATGATCAAGGATTATAGTCTCGCTAGGTCAGCTTCTAAGCGGGACTTCCCATTTCCTATATCGATCCCGGAAGTTGCCTCTATTTTATGAAATCTTGGCCATGAAAAATTCTCTCGGGTTGTTTATCAATTGAGTGGCGATTGCATTCGCCTAATGCTTGAGATCGCGAATCGTGGTCTTTGGCAAAGGATCTTTATACCTCTGCTTTGACTAGACACCACGATTTCAAAGATTTGGAAATAGGCTAGCACAGAAGTACCTTTGTAGAGAACTTTTTTGAAAACTATTGATTGATAAAGATGGTTAATCGAAGTCTTTGGGGCATTACTTTGAAAAAGAAGGATAATGTCGAGGATAAATTGCTCTGTGCGGATGATTGGCACCGGAGCAATAACTTTACTCCTCGCCACTCCAAGATGAAGTGGTGGGTTTCCTATTGTTTTTAAATGGCCCTTATATCGCAGGGTTTCCGTTCTTCCTGCGAATCTGAGGAGTATCATCCTTGGGAATTCAAATGGCACGATAGGGTAAAAGAATTATATTTTCTACTCAAATCTTGCTTTTGTAATTTTCTTTTTATATTTGCTGAATTTGTGGAATTTTTGGATCAACAAATTGAGGAGAAGCTACAAGGATAATCCAGTTGGAGCACCACATTGAGGACTTCGATCGATTACGAGCGAAGTAAGAAACATTTCCTTTATCATTTTTACAATATTAACCTCATTTCTTATTTTTTTAGGTATCACGAAGGGTTGGAGTTGAAGAAGGGCGCGCGCTTGAAGGCAAAAATGAAGAAAGCGTAGCTCATAAAAATAAATCTTACGCTCCATTAACTAAAAAGCGAAAGATTCAATCTTCTTCTAACGCCTTAACTCAAACTCAGGAATCTTGATGGGGATGAAATATATTCGAACCCTCTCCTGCTAAAAAGAAACTCCATTGCATTTGGTTCTCTATGGATCGGTTGCTCTAGCATCTTCTCGAGACTCTTTCCAGGAATGGGGAGATGCTCCCTAGCTTCTCTTTGCGGGACTCTGCAAATGTAATGTAATCTTTGCTTTACTAGAAGGCAACGATTCTTTTAATGGAGCTTAGAGTCGTATCTCGACTTGTTGAATGCACTTGGATCTTTAGTACGTGTGCGAGTCACATTTCCCTTTTTATATTTTTAAATATATGTATATTAATGATTCTTCTATCTTCTTTTATAGGTTGGAAGAACTTCCTTTCAACAATACGCCTCGGATCTAAAGGAAAATGACAATCTTGAGAAGAAGAACTCATGATTGGCAAGAAGATTAGAAGTAGAGCCCGGAAGGCTGCGTCGTCGCGATAAGGATGAGAAAATTCAAAGTTAAACAAGGCTTGACTCTCAAAGGGACAGGGTGTCCTCTCTTGAACGTTGTCTGACAACTTTATGGTATAAGATTTCACTTCCTTTATTATTTCTATCTTATCGATGCCCTCTTTATCTAATTTATTACCTTAGCAGATGTATATAATCTCTCCTGGAGTAAATTTATTCTTCTCCATGCGTTTCACAGACCCATGGATAATGTGTATGCTTCGCACACCTCAATCGATCTCGAGTAGTTCCTCGAGATAAAAGCGCCTCTTTAAATTTAAAGGATCTTCGGTCCAAACATACGACTTTTAAGATCGAACATAGATCTAATTTAAATTTAACTAATAACTTTAAACAAATATTGCTTGATTAGAAGAAAATCAAAGAGTTTAAGGAAGAAAATTAGTGACCTCATAGATGAGAAACATTCGCATTACTAACAGAGGTGCACGAGGCATTATGAGAATTCACAAATCTCTTCTTGGTGTACAAATTGAGCAGATGAACTCCTTCGTCAAATCTTGTGCTAGCGTGAAGAACAAGTTGATTTTCTCTTGTTATTAATAGTGATGATGAATTAACAGGCTGAAAGTTTTAGATAATGCAGGAATAACCTAGGTGTTGATATTGGTCTTATCACGAGGCATACTTCCTTGATTAAAGATATGATGTCGAGAGAAGGTTACTTATTATGCCTTCTTTATACATACGTTGTATTGCTTGTAAATTATTAACTTGTTGTTTCTTATTTAAGATAAAGAGGGCTTCAAGTTAGAATTAGAGAACTTGAATACGAAAGACATTTCAGGGGAATTTTCCGGCGAGAATTGAAGAACTCGAAAGCGAAAAACAACAACTGTGAAAGTCTCTCCTTCGTAATAACAAGTATTCCAAGTTGAAGGAAACAATTTGAAACAACGGTGGAAACTTTAGTAATGATCTTTGTTCGTTTCGCAATGGAGCCATGGAGTATGTTTGCTAAGCACGAACATCCCTCTGCATACATATCAGCTTCTTGAAAAGTTTCTGAGAATCTACTGTCTGCAAGTGTTTGATAGTGAAGCTGGCGAAGAAGAAAATTTTGGCGATGAGAATAATAAAGCGAGGGAATGGATGAAGGAAGAATCACCAAGATATAACTCTTTTGTTTTCTTTTTCTTTCGTGTAATATCTGTATATTCTTGTATCTTTGTTATAGTGAACTTCTTAGTTTTCCCATGAATTCAATCTTCACTCCCCCTTTTGGTAGTTCTTCCTTGTAATATACTTAACAGCTAACGTTATTGATGTATAACTCTTTTTAGGAAGATGAATAGTGATGTTCCATCTTTTCCATTCCCATACTTTTTCTGTTATTTATCTTGATGGGAGATTTTGGTTATCTTCTACATATTTGATAATAATCTTATTGTTGATTGAAGCGGATCGTAACGGCCCGGGTCGCAGGTAACCTCATGAATTGAAATTCTATCTCTTTTTGTTGCGACAAAGGTATGAAAGCCCTTTACATTTTCATGTGATAGCTCATTGACCCTATCATTTTTGTGTGGTCTTGAGTTAGACCTCCCTAATTAGAGTCCCTCCACCTGCCATCTTTTACGGCGACAAAATGTGGGACGTCCTTACACTTGCATGTAAAGACCCATTGATCTTGTCTTATCATTTTCCAAGTATTTTTGCCTCTGCCGAGATGTTTTAGTTGCGACAATATGACAAGGCCTAGAATATCCCCATGAACATAAAGCCCCATGACATTGCTGGTACGTGCGACAAAATCAGAGGACGTCCGTGCCTGTTTAGTGTAAAGACCCATTGATCTACTTCATACCCTCGCGTTAGTATTGCCTCTGCGGGATCATTGCACAAATATGACAAGCCTAAGTCTCCTTGCGAAAACAAAGCCTCATGACATTTAAATGCATTTGACACCCCCCTAATGGAGACGTCGCCTTATCATCTCCCCGGTTGCCTTGAGGAGGCGAAGCATCGGCCATACAAGAACCTAGCTCCTCCCATCCGTCTAACAACAACTTGAGTTGTTTTTGTGACCTCTTATCCCTTATACCTGGTTTATGGTTACAAGGCCACCCTAAGTGGAGTTTTCTTCGGGCGAGTGCTTGCATTCAAGACTTGCCAAGAATGGCGGGTAGGTTCATCCATCCCGGGCCTCTGACTCAGCCAGGTGTGCCTGGCGGCATGGTATGCTGTGCTCCAGAAGAGACCCTCGGTCGCCCAATAGATTATAACCTACATATATAGTTGGGAATCAAGGTCCTCTTAGGATAGGCTTTCATGGGCCCCAAATTTCCATGACTCGAGGCTTCGGGAGGCGGTGTAACCTTCCCCTGAGCCATGTCGAGAGATACCCCCATTATAGCACTTTAGGTCTTACATTTTGCCTCTTCAAAATGTTATTCGCGAACTAGGGTAATACGCCATAAAGGTTAAATCCCATTCTTTTTACTTATTCATGTTTGTTAAATCATTCGATCATTCATGTTTCATTGTTGCTTGATTCTTGTTTTGCGAAGTATTCGCACAATTGCATGTATTTTCATTTTCTTTCTTAATTGAATTCATATACTCTTGGTTGCTGAGATTCTACTTTATCCTTATCGATTGCTACTTTTTCTCCCATTTTTTGTTGATTATTCACTTCTTATGCCTTTTGCTCCTCATATCCTTTCTTCTTCCTTACCATAATATTCGCTGTCTCTAAAGCACTCACCTACGTGAGGTATGTTCGAGTCCTTATTTCTATGGCATCCACCATGATTTTCCTTTCTCTTGCTCAGTCTCTCCATATTGTTTCCAACCTTTTCTTTTGGCATTCCTTTCTTATGACTAACATCTACTTCATGACATTGTTGCGACTCCTTCCAATCTCACCCATAATATAATACCATTTGGATGTGGGAATTTAATACATTGATGATATGTTGTGCGACTCCAAGATTTCTTGAAGCCATAGCCTCCCAATCAGCGCATTGTATGGAATTCCCGTCAACCACAGAGAATAAAATATAGTTGATAATCCTTGTAGAGGTATTCTCATGCGAACCTCTCCCTTTGGTTTGTTTGCGGTGCCATTAAAACCATATATCTTGTATAGAAGGGGATCAAATCCTCATCTTTTCCTCCCATCGTCTTGTAAGTATGGTAGAGAGAATATTCATTGAACTTGGGGTGTCGTTTTCGTTCGGTTGATCGCCGGCAAGCTTCACCTCATCATCTTCTCGTCATTTGGTTTCGGGTTAATCTCTAGTTTCCTGACCAACGGGCTTCTCATTGTGTTTCTCTTCCTTTTAGCACTTCATCTGCGAGAGAAAGAAATAGTCTTGACTGCCACTTTTCTAATCTGCGTCGTTCGCCTTGAGCTCATTATTTCTTTATCGCCGACATCTCTCGCAGAGACTCTGAAGCGCGTTGTCGCGAAAATCTTCGATTGTGCGATAAGAGTGGGTGATAGAGTTGCAATTCAAATTTTTGGCTTTCGTTAGATTTCTATCACAAATGTTTCCTTTTCATTTCGCGTGACTTTCATTACGTAGCATTTACGGTGAGTGGTGGTAATGTAAACCTTTTCTTCTCCTTTTTAGAAAGTGATTAAACTTAATGATCAATAAATCACGAGAATAATTCTCTTTTCGTTTTGCGATCGTTTGTTTGATGTCCATGGGAGGCGATGGTAAGAACAAAACTCATGACTTATGCTTTGGTGGTGGTTCCATCCCGGCGTTCAAGTCTTCAGTACTTCTTCCATCAGTATAGCCTCCCAGATCTTTCCACTAATTCGGTGGGGCATCTAATTGGTTCCATCTATCAATGCTGCTTCTCTGCCCTCCATGGTTATATTTCCTTAATCCACCATAAGTTTCTTGCACGTTGTCAGCCTAAGATCTTATTATTCTTATTTGATTTATAGTAGTCCTTTCTTGTTCAAATTCCTCCACAGTCTTGGCTTCCCATAGCTCTTATCTTCATTGTCTCTCCTTGACCTTCCTACACCTTTGTCCTCATGCGAATGCTCGCCTTGTATTGATGAGGCGAGGTAACAAGCTTGCGTTCCCTTTGACATTCCAGTTTGTGTTGTGATTGGATAAGAAATTCATTTCATTACTGTCTTTCTTCTAAGGTGATATATTCTTCCTGTAATTCTCATGATTCTGCCGTGCGTGATTGTATTTTTGACTCTAAAAATTTGAATGTATAACAAGTTAGTAGCGAAGAAGCATTCACAAATGAGAGGATGAGATATCTTTCCTCAAACAAATCCTGCCATTTAGCTACCATGGTTCTCCATCTTATTGTCGTTGCCTTAAGCTCTATAACCCTTTGTTTCAACTTGAATCATCTTCAATACCACAGTGGCGTGAAGAGTTGTTTACTTATGTATGCTCCTAGGAATGTGGCATAAATGATTAAATGATGTAATTGTGTTCCTTGGTAGACCCTCAAACCATTTTAGTCTTCTCCGATTAGGCTTGACGAAATATTTGCACAATATGGCATCATGATTCTCCCGTTGTAACATACATCTCATATAAGCCTTAATATGTTGTATGCGAGAGGTTGTTCCATCAAAGATGTTGGTTAATCGAGGTAGATTGCACTTAGGAGGTATTCCTCCCATCTGTACTTCTAGCGTGAAGGATTCTTGGCAACACTGCAATAGCCGTCTTATCTCCTTCCTCCTTCCCTTCTATTATTGAAGGTAATCCTCTCATTTTGTTGAGTTCTCTTAAGATTTGTTCATTTGCCTCGAAATTTGATTCTCTTTGGTCTTTTTAGCTCTGCTTCTCTCCTTCTTCGCTCGTGCCTATTTTGACCTTCCTGCTCGTTATTTTCTCCTCTTCTTTCCTCGCGACATCTTTCTTCGTTTCTTTCAATCCAATTCCTGCGCCCATTATATCGGTTTATTCTCTCTTCTTGGTTGCCTCTCAGCTCTCATCGTGTACCCTCTCATATTCTTCATTAATATTTCTATTGAGTGCGATTTTGTTTCCCCTCCCTTCTCTAAGCAGTTGTCATGGTTATTACGTAGGATTCTTCTTACATCTCTTGATTTTCCATTTACTGTCTCATTCTTTCTCTTTGCGAGCTAGTCGCGCTTGTTGTCGATATAGTGTCTCTAATGTCATCTTGATCTCTCGGTTTCTTCTCAATTCTTCTCTCCCATCAAGGTGCTTCTCCCTTGCGTTTGGGTCATTCGGTTCTTGAGTTGCATGTTTCCTTGATTTTCCCTATTAGCTCATTTTGAAGATTTTAGAATTTGAGGAATATGATCTTCTATTTCTCCTCTTCTCTGTATGCTCTATATTCGGATTTTGTGTTTCTTCATTGGTGCTTTTCCATTGGTAAAACTCTCCTTCTTCTTCTCCATTCGATCTTGAACTTGATCTCCACGCTCTTAGATCTCTATTTTGCTGACCTCATAATTTTCCCATCCTCAATTCATGATTGTCTTGTCCAAGTTTGCTCGTTCTCTTGCCTCTAGTAAATCTCTCCTCGTGTATTGTTTTGTCTATAGATCTTTCTAATCTTTGCGATTTCTTTCCGTTTACGGATTCATTTCTCCATTCATTTCTTGCTCTCCTCCTCCTTGTCCATTGTCACCCATTTCTTTGCTCCTCTTCTCTCTCGTCTTGAGAATCAGATCTCAAGTATGTACACTTACTCTATCATAATCCTCGGCCGTGTTTGCTACGGGGAGATTAGTGGTGATTTTGATCTTCTCCATCATTTCTCTATTCATCCTTGATGATTCTCCTATTTCATTCCTCCTTTCTCAAACAAGTCTCCCCCTTCTGATCGTTGGTTGCCCTTGTACATTTCTTCTTCTAGCCATCTTTCTTTTCAATGAATTCTTGAGTATCTTCTCCAAATCTTTCACCCAGTTAATCAAATTCCTTACAATTTCTCGTCAATCTGATCCTGATCCTGTTTCAGCGTATATGTAGTAGCCGGGAACATGCCAATGGCAAACCATGCCAGCCACTTCTCTGCTTCCAAGGCATGCCAACCATGACAACACGCACCACCGCGCTAATGGCAAACCATGCCAACCACGTCTCAGCGCCAAGGCATGCCAACCATGCCACCCGCACCACCGCTCCAACGGCAAACCATGCCAGCCAAGTCTCGCGCCAAGGCATGCCAACCATGCCCCCGCACCATCGTGCCAATGTCAAACCATGCCAGCCACGCCTTCGCGCCAAGGCATGCCAACCATGCCACC
>JAJJWW010009922.1:600000-819516 GCA_023531295.1 Papaver armeniacum
ATGAAGCAGGCACGTGTAAAGGAAAATCTCGGACGTGACAGGAGATGTCTCATTCGGACACTAGGGTAATAAATGCACCTTGTGAGAAGCTAAAGAAGATAAGAAGAATCTAGTCAAAGTAGGGCCGGAAGCCAATAACATCGGGTCGGGATGGAGGGCGACATCGGATCATATGGTACCCAGATATCAACATCGGAAGAAGGATATCGGGATCCACACTTCCGGGATCGGCCTAAACATCTCGGAAGAATCTTTTGCTCACCACCGACAGAACATCAAGAAAGATATATTGTGACCAACATTGTAACTTGGTTGTATCAATACATTAGCCTATAAATAAGAGAGCCTTATAGAGAGAGAAGCCAAGCAATTTGAGTTGAGTGAGAGCACATTGAGAGAGTACTGTGGAGAGATTATTGTGGAGAGAATTAGAGCTTTTATCCTTGTGTGAAGTAATAAGATCAATCTTTCACCCCCGTGGACGTAGGTAATCATGCCGAACCATGTATATCTTGTGTTCTTATGTGTCTTTTACTTTCTTATGTTGCTTCAAGTTCATATGGATTGTTGGATGTGGGTGTAGGATTTTCTACATCTACAATTATACTTGATTTAAAGTCAAAAGATAATCATGTGAAAATCACCTGGTAACATCTTACATGATTTGTGTGAGACAATCATTTGATGTAGACTCAAAAATTTCGTATTGATCATTCGATCACTTGAAAATTGCTTATAAGCTAATAGTTTGTGTGAGACAGTTATTGTCGTTTTCTAAGAATGTTTCAATGATTGACATGGGAGTTAAGATCTAAAACCCATATTTGGATACATTAGGTTTGTGTACTAAGTGTGCGAACTATTTTGATGGAATTCGGGACCGTGGTTAAGTTTGCATACCCGTTCACAATCTTATTCAACGTTTTAAGTCAGGCTACATAAGTTTGCATACCCGTTCGCAACCGATTTAATCATGAAGTCCGGGAACCAAGTTTGCGTAATCGCTTACAAACGGTTTCACCGAGTTCGTTCGAAAGTTAAAGTTTTGCACCCGCTTGCAAACCGTCGCCTTGTGACCAATGTCCGGAACTTAAGTTTGCGTACCCGTTGAAAACTTAAGTGGTTCAAGTTCTAAAATCGGTGAAGTATGATTTCATACTCATGAAAAAAATATATTTATATATTAAGGAATGCAATCTTTACAAACCGTGGCTAAAATGTTCATGAACTGATTCTTTTGAATCAATCCGATTTTGTTTCAATTGTGTCTTGTGTACTTTTATGAGAATATAAACAATTGAACAACTCTATAAGTAACACAATTAGATCCATTTGATTATCAATTGATCTAGAAGTGTTAAAATGAACATGGTTAATACAAAAGTGTTCATATGGCTAACTTCGGTTAATTGTTATTGAGCCAACTCAATATACACGTTTACGTATGGTTACCCATATCTAAATAAAGGTATATTTCATTTGTGTAACAAGCTAAGACCATCTAACGGTGGAAATATATTATCTTGAATCTTGAATCAGGTTTCATCTAACGGTGAATATTGATTGCTTTGTTCCAAAGTTATCAAACCCTGATTTGAAGACTATATAAGGGAGAACTCTACAACTGGGAAACCTAATCCCCACACCTCCTGTGTGATACTAGTTGCGACTAGAGTCGATTCTCCTTTAACCTAGGTTTTTCCTAAAACCATTATAGGTTAACGACTTAAAGACTTCATTGGGATTTTGAAGCTCGTCCCAATTATTTTTCTCAGTAGTTGCGTGTTCGGGTCTTACTTGTTCTATCGTATTGAGTACTATCTATTCTAAGATTTGCTCGAGATTTATCTCCGATAGGTAAGATATAAAAAGTAATCACAAAGCTCTTCGTCTCATTCTTTGTGATTCCACAATAACTTGTTCTACTACCATATAGTTAAGTTATTGTGAGGTTATTGATATTTCTAGGCTGTTCTTTGGGAATATAAGACCGGATTATCAATTGGTTCTTGTGCACCTTGTTTTATGAAAAGATGAAACAAACATCGTAGGTATTTCTATGGGAGACAGATTTATATATCAAAATAGACTTTTCCGTGGGAGACAAATTTATTTATCAAGTCTCTGACTTTGGTTCGTAACAACTCTTAGTTGTGGGTGAGATCAGCTAAGGGAATCAAGTGCGTAAAGTCCTGCTGGGATTCAGAGGCGTCAGGAACGCGACTGTACCTTAATCAATGTGAGATTGGTTAGGGTTCAACTATATTCCAGTCCGAAGTTAACTTGTAGTAGGCTAGAGTTGTAGCGGCTTAATACAGTGTGGTGTTCAAATCTGGACTAGGTCCCTGGGTTTTTCTGCATTTGCGACTCGTTAACAAAACTTCTGGTGTTTGTGTTATTTCTTTTACGCATTATATTTTCTATATAATTGAAATATCACATGTTGTGTGTAGTTCAATCAATTTGTAAATTCAACCTTTGGTTGTTGATATAAATTGATTGACACTTGAACATTGGTCTTTGGTACCGTTCAAGTTGTTTCTCATAATAATCAGGCTCGCGGATTTCTATCTGTTTGATTTTTTGATTACATTGAGAAACAGAGATAAAACGTTTAGATATATTTTCCTTTATTGAGTCTGACTGTCTAGTTGATTCTCTTGGAATTATATTGGAGTTAGTCCATATATATTGCCTAAACGAAATATTGAGTAGATTGCCTAAACGAAACATTGGGTGTGGTTGTTTGATCCCCGCTTTTTCAATTGGCATCGGAGCAGGCAAACACATTTAAGACCTCATAAGTCTGTGTTTGTAGCAATCTGACTTTATGGACAGAAATGTTATCTCTATATACGTACCGCCAGTCTTCGATGACTCGAATTACTTATGATGGAAAATTGCTATGCGTGCCTTTCTCCAAGCACGTGATTTTTAATCATGGGTTCGTGTAGTTAATGGCTATCATCCTCCGGTTGTTACAGAAGGTGATGTAACTGTTCCAAAGGATATTGGTGCATATGATCCTGCCGAGATTCTCGCTGCAGAGCAAAATTATGACGGATTAAATGTTATCATCCATGTCATTACCCCAGATCCTCAGCACTATGTGTCTACGTGCACTAATTCTAAAGATGCTTGGGATATCTTAGAAACCGTATTCGAAGGAAATTCCTCCGAGAAAGAAGCTCGGCTTCAAAACCTAAATTCTGATTGGGAAAACCTTCATATGGCTGATGAAGAATCATTTGATGTGTTTAATCATAAAGTGTCTGAAACTGTTAATGCATCCTTTGCATTGGGTAAGACTATTCTGAAAAGGACATTGTGATGAAAATTCTCGAGATCGTTGCCATTAAATACGATTCTAAGAAACATGTTATCGTTTGAAGGAAATAACCATGAAACACTTTAAAACTCACTTATTGGAAAGTTAAGAGTTCTTGATCATGATCGAATACGACATAACTTTCATGTTCAATGCCGTGACCACCACAAGTAATTTTCTTATCTTGTCTTAGGGTGATGAATGTTGTCCAAATCATATTGATCCTTACATGTCATTGATTTTGCAAAAGATAAAGGATATTGTGAGAAGAAGCAAAAGATCTGAGGAACATCTCTCTCTCTAATGCTTCAGATGATTCAATACAAGAAAAATCATATCAGTTAGTCAATTCGTATACTTCCGATGTGCACCGAAATTTCGGCTTTCACTACAGAACTTTCTACTAGCTCGAATTCCGATTCAGAGAATACGAGTCCGACATCGATATTTTGAGTTCTTGGATAAAAATCGAAAAAGCGGGGTAGAACAACCACACCCAATATTTTGTTCGGCAATCGAGTAGGACAAACTCTAATATACTTTCAAGAGAATCAACTAGACAAAATGACTCAATCTAGAGAAAATTATATCAAAGAGTTTATATCTCAATAACTCAATTCAATCTCGCAATCAAAGAAATATGAATTTGCGAGCCCGATTGAATAAGAAAAATAACTTGAACCGTGCAAAGACCAATGTTCAAGTGTCAATCAATTTATATCAACAACCAAAGGTTGGATTATCTAATTGATTGATCGTAATGCACAACCTCGTGATATTTCAATTATATAACAAAATATAATGCGGAAAAGAAATAACATGACACCGGAATTTTGTTAACGAGGAAAACCACAAATGCGAAAAACCCCGAGGACCTAGTCCATCTTTGAACACCACACCGTATTAAGCCGCTACGATACACTAGCCTACTACCAATGAACTTCTAATGGAATGTAGTTGAGCCCTAGTAAATCTCACATTGATCAAGGTACGTTGTGCTCCTTACGTCTCCGAACCCTGCCAGATTCTACGCACTTGATTCCCTTAGCCGATCTCACCCACAACCAAGAGTTGCTACGACTCAAAGTCGAAGACTTGATAAACACATCTGTCTCACACAAAAAAGTCTATTGGAATAGATAAATATGTCTCCCACAGAAATACCTACGAGTTTTGTTCCTTCTTTTGATAAATCAAGGTGCACAGGAACCAATTGATAAACCGGACTTATATTCCCGAAGAACAGCTTAGTATTATCAATCACCTCATAATAGTTGGGTCTGGCTTCACAATCCCAATGAAGTCTTTAAGTCGTTAACCTATAGGGTTTCGTAAATAAACCTAAGGTTAAAGGAGAATCGACTCTAGTCGCAACTAGTATCACACAGGAGGTATGGGGATTAGGTTTCCCAGTTGCTAGAGTTCTCCCTTATATAGTTTTCAAATCGGGGTTTGCAATCCAACTTACCTTGGTAACAAAACATTCAATATTCACGGTTAGATGAAAACCTGATTAGATTCAAGCTAATATCTTTTGATAGACGCATGTATGTGTCTATTTTGGTCTCAATTATGTATATTGTTAGTACCTATTTTTGTACTTATTTTGGTATTTTATGTCTTTGTAGGTATTTTTGGAGAAATAAGCTTTTGCGGGAAAATTGGCTCGAAAGGTGGTATTGGCGCTCGTGGGAGAAAATTACTATTCGGAATCTCAGTTTGGATAAGGCAACCTAGTTGATAAGGGGCAACTTCATGGCACTCGCTATTTGCACCCCACCGGTGGTTAAGGGGACACCATCTTCATGGCTTAAACACACGATTTTAAGTGGAAATGTCTCTTTCGTATGAAGAATAACCTCGATTTGGATTTGTTGATTTTTAATCGGACAAGAAGTTGAATTGGACTTAAATGAGCTTGTTAGAGTTAGACAGAGCTAGTCAATGGGTTTGGATGGAAGATGATAAGCACCGAATCTCGACAAGGCAGGAGGAGTTGGTTCACGTATTCCTCGCGGGAAAAGGAAAGAATATCTTTCCCGAGATTTTGTTCTATCGAGTATGGAAACGTGGTTTGGAACTAAAAGAAGGTATCAAAACTTCGTATATTTGGAAGCTACATAAAATAGGGAAGAAAAGAGTTATCGTGTAGTTTTGATTCATTCTCGGAAACTACGAAAGATTCTCGGGATTTTTTGGTTTGATTGGGAGTTCGGAAAAGATATCTACCAACTTTACAGAGTTCGAACAAAGAAGAAAACGTGTGAAAAACAAGAAAGAAAATCCCGGTGACTTAGGTGAAAGAAACAGAGATATTCTCGGATTTATTCGAGAGATTTAGGTCTCTTTGTGTATAAATAGAGGTGGTACGAGTTCCAGCAAAAGGTAGGAGAGTTTGGGATCGATTGGAGGCTTTAGAAACACTGCCGGGAGGAGTTGCGAAAGAAGAAAGCGGTGAAGAGGAAGAAGAGAGTTGCGATTTACACTTGTAAGTGGCGTTCAAGAACACGAAGAATGCATCACATGACAATGATCTTAAATTCAACGATGCAAAGTGTCAATCAACTATCGTTTTCTTTCACAGTCTTATTCTCTTGTAATGATGACGCTTGTAACACTAATACAAATAATTACAAATCTATGTTTTATACAATTTCTTCAATAAAACACCTATTTGAGCTATGGATTATTATTTTGTGCGTGTTTTCGATATGAGGAGCTAAACCCCATCACCGGGATGACGGAGGGAAGCCAATTCTCATCACCGTGGTAACTTTATTTAATTCTTTTTACGACTTTTGCATTAAAATAATTTGAATTATGATTTTAAATTAATTAGTTGTGATTTAGTTTGATGGGTTTTAGGTGTTTTGATAATCCATGCTTACCATTTACAATTAATGTTTTATAAAGTCTACCTTGGCAAAGATTTAGAGTCAATAACTATTATTTTTGGAGCTATAATTATCAAAGAATTAATAATTGAACCATAGAAGAAGAGTTCGGTGAAATACTGATTCCCAGTATCTCTCAACTTTGTTAAAACCTTTTCGTTATTTCTAGTATTTTTGTTTATTAAGTCCTAAAATCAACAACTTCCCAAGTCCGAGAATCAAACCCTTTCTTACCACAATTAAAACTACATCGCTTTTTGCGCCGTCGACAACGGACTTGTATTTAGGTTTAGGTTTAGGTTTTAGGGTTTTGTATATATTTTATTTTATTTAATTTTTTGTTCTATTTTACGTCTTTGGTGTTTTTGTTTTTGTTGTGCAGGTTTTGCTTGAAACGGAAAGTGGAAAGTCGAACTTGCCAAAAAAAAAAAGAGGAATAGGAGATATTATTTTTGTTAGTTTTTTCTATATTTCTTTTGGACTTGTATATATTGTTTATTTATTTTTATTATATTATTTATTTATTAAAAAAAAAAATATAACACGTGCACACACCAATTGCATCGTCGGACTACCGATTTTAGGAAAACTCGTGGATTAGTAAGTCGAACCGTGCCTTGGGCCTTATGGGAGTTACCGGTGAAAGTCCACAAACCTCATCCTCGTACCTTTGGGTATATTTTGCTGTGGTAACTGAGCCTACCCATTTTAGTCGACCTTGCATTTGCATTTGCACAAAAATAATGTCGAATTTGGTATTACAATAGCCAATACAATGAATATCCGATCGATTTTCGTAATGGACACTACTACTTTGACCACGTGTGCATAGTGGTTGGGAACACCAACCTTTTCAAGGTTATGGTTCATATCATAGTGAGCCCAATTACTATTCGCACGCGCAAAGGTCATACGAGCAAGAAAATAAGGAATATTATAAAGACTAGTTCCTCGTCTTTGGACGACTTAATTAAACAGGTTGAAAACTAGTCCTTATTATGATCATTCCGTTCCTACTGAGCCCTATAGAAGAGTCTCTCAAAGCGATGGGTGTTCCTTCTCGGTCCTATTCGTCCTCTGTAAGAGTCTCTCAAGATAATAGCCGAGAAAACTAGGGTTGTGTTAGAGACGAACGAAAGAATTGCTCTAATAATCTTGATTACCAATTTAGCCTTAAAAATGAGAATAGTTATTCGCATAATCAAGATGACGAGGTTAGAATTGGTAACACTACTTGTTTAGAAGAGGTTCAACCATTTTCATGTTATGATGAGGATAGTGTTGATGAAGAATCAAATATGTAGGCAAAGTGATCAGAATTTGATACTCCAATTGAGCTTTATAATGATAATGTTATTTCTATTTCAAATCCAAATAATTTTAATAATTATTCACCTATTCAAAAGGACGAGGATTTGACTAGAGATACCACCGTTTTAGACGATGTAGTATTTCCTTATGATTACGGGGCCGATGATAGTTTTGAGGAAAGAGTTTATTCTCGAGAACATTGTTTTAGAGTCTAACGATTTAGAAACATTAGTCTTAGACAAAGAAGATGAACTCGTAGAGCTTTCAAATATGATGAGTGAGGATGTACCTTCCGATTATAACTTAGAAGAAGCAATTGACCATTTTCAGGATTCCGATGATCTAGAAATTAGGGAAATTGTAGCTAGTCTATCTAGAGACACCCAAAACTCTAAGTTTGGGGGTGATTATCATTCTCCATGTGCCTTACCTTTAGCTCTTACAGAGATCCCTCACTTGGGACTTGATATATGTGCCTCAACCATTGTGCCGATTGCCTTCATACTAGTTCTCCGTAACCTAATAATGTCCAGAAGAAGTTCGGTTGTTAGAAACCCATCCTCTGGTTGATGTGGTTTACTGTGCTATGATACCAAGATTGATTTTGTTTTCCCACCAAATATTTTTCAACCAATTGTGGGAACGTATATGTTTCGGATGTGTCAATTATTAAGTTCGAGACTAAACCTAATTATTTTAGGAAAATAGAATTGACACATTTGCTTAAGAATGACCACCACTCTCATTATGGTCAACTCGTAAGTCAAATCTGATTGACTTAGAGGATCCTCAATTATTCAGTTATTATTATGTGCTTCTAAATTTTTCCAGACCTTAGAACTGATATTTGGATCTTACTTATGAGGAGGTGCAGCCAAGAAAATATTTTATTTAGACCCTTTATAGAACTCCGAACTCGAACCACAACTAGATGTAGTTGTCTTAAACAGAAACTAGGCAAGGGTGTGCCATGTTTATTCTTGGTTTGTTGCGTTTCCTTTTATACGTGTTAACACTTTTGATGCAGATGATCCACGATTGTTTTGATTTATTGCTTTATGATATGAAGTGATTAATTCTTTCTTATGTCTGGTCAAGACGTTAAACTTAGCACTTCTTGGGAGGTAACCCATGCTCATGCAACACGGTAATATCTTTCCTTATCTCTTTTGCTTCAAATGGTAACAGGTTTCTCCTTGTTCATGCTTTTAATTTCATCTTTAGAACATTGAGGACAATGTTAGATTTAAGTTTGGGGGTGTGGGAGAAACTTTTTAGTTGCATTGTTAAACTCCAGATCCTAGAAATTTATGTTTATTAAGGATGGCACTAACCAATCTAAGTGGATGGAAGCATTTTGGTTGTAGGAGTTGAGGAACCAACGATTAGATGGAAACATCTAAAGAGTCTATTCATAAAAGCACAGAGCTCAGGTGTTAGAATTAAAGAAAAAACATGGTAGTTTCGCCATATCTCGTTGAATCCTTTTCACTTCTATTTTTTTGTTTGTTTTCTTCAAAATATGTTTGTCTAAGTGATTAGGTGGGGCTCATGATTCAAGTTGTTACTACTGCTAGGGTGAAATAGAGTGATTGAGATTAAAATATATATATATATATATATATTGTTCCAAAAAAAAAAAACACCAAAAAAACACTAAAAAAAAAAAAATATGAGACCGAGACCATCGGACCAACCTAATAAATTCAATAAAGTCGACCACCGGAACCCTTGTATATGCCATTGTGTTGACCTAGAAGTTAGATTATCGACCATTGGTTCCCTTGTATATGCCAATGTGTTGATATTAGTCCGCACTCAATATCTCATCCATTAGGATAGGTTCGCTTTGGCAGCGCTGGCCTTGACAGTATATGAGAAACACCGTTCACTTAGTCAACATCAAAACCATCTACGTTTTCTCTATATCCATCTTCTTAATCTATCCATGTGATTGGTCGACTCTGGTTATGATGTCCGTAAACTATCCGAGTAGAGCTCGGTGACTTATATATGAATTTTAGTATGCTTGAGTGCAAACTCGTACATCAATTGGAATTTCGCATCAGTGGTACTTCCTCCCGTAGTCAATAAGTATGCCAACCAAGGAGATTCTTTAGTGCCTTCCAAGGTTCTCGCATAAATAGTTAGGGTCCTGGAGTAAAGGTTTTGTGGGTATATCTCTTGTAAACCCTCCCGAGACTATAACTCGGCCACTAGGGCCACCTAGGGTTTAAAGGCTTATTGCATACGCTAAATGCAATCGACGATGCCTCGCGATGAAGTGAGTTAGGATTTTATTTTGTAAATTTGATTTGCTCGGGACTAGCAAATAATAAGTTTGGGGGCATTTGATAGACGCATGTATGTGTCTATTTTGGTCACAATTATGTATATTGTTAGTACCTATTTTTGTACTTATTTTGGTATTTTATGTCTTTGTAGGTGTTTTTGGAGAAATAAGTTTTGCGGGAAAATTGGCTCGAAAAGTGGTATTGGCGCTCGTGGGAGAAAATTACTATTCGGACTCTGTTTGGATAAGGAGCAACCTAGTTGATAAGGGGCAACTTCATGGAACTCGCTATTTGCACCCCACAATCTGGTTAAGGGGACACCATCTTCATGGTTTAAACACACGATTTTAAGGTAAATGTCTCTTTCGTATGAAGAATAACCCGGATTTGGATTTGTTGAGTTTTAATCGGATTGGCTAGTTGAATTGGACTTAAATGAGCCTGTTAGAGTTAGACAGGTGCTAGTCAATGGGTTTGGATGGAAGATGATAAGCACCGAATCTCGACAAGGAGGAGGAGTTGGTTCACGTATTCCTGTGGAAAAGGAAAGAATATCTTTCCGAGATTTTGTTCTATCGAGTATGGAAACGTGGTTTGGAACTAAAAGAAGGTATCAAAACTTCGTATATTTGGAAGCTACATAAAACAGGGAAGAAAAGAGTTATCGAGTAGTTTTGATTCATTCTCGGAAACTACGAAAGATTCTCGGATTTTTTGGTTTGATTGGGAGTTGCGGAAAAGAAATCTACCAACTTTGAGAGTTCGAACAAAGAAGAAACGTGTGAAAACAAGAAAGAAAATCCCGTGACTTGAGGAAAGAAACCGAGATATTCTCGGATTTATTAGAGAGATTTAGGGTCTGTTGTGTATAAATAGAGGTGGTACGAGTTCCAGCAAGAAGGTCGGAGAGTTTGGGATCGATTGAAGGCTTTAGAAACACTTAGAGGAGTTGCAGTGCAGAAGCAGGTGAAGAGGAAGAAGAGAGTTGCGTACGACACTTGAAGTGTCGCTCAAGAACACGAAGAAACGACTCGCGACAACAATCTTAAATTCAACGACAAGTGTCAATCAACTATCGTTTTCTTTCACAGTCTTATTCTCTTGTAATGTTGACGCTTGTAACACCAATACAACGTTACAAATCTCTGTTTTATACAATTTCTTCAATAAAACACCTATTTGAGCTATGGATTATTATTTTGTGCGTGTTTCCGATATGAGGAGCTAAACCCCATCATTTGGGATGACGGAGGAAGCCAATTCTCATCACCGTGGTAACTTTATTTAATTCTTTTTACGACTTTTGCATTAAAATAATTTGAATTATGATTTTAAATTAATTAGTTGTGATTTAGTTTGATGGGTTATGCTTAGCTTAGGTGTTTTGATAATCCATGCTTACCATTTACAATTAATGTTTTATAAAATCTACCTTGGCAAAGATTTAGAGTCAATAACTATTATTTTTGGAGCTATAATTATCAAAGAATTAATAATTGAACCATAGAAAAAGAGTTAGGTGAAATCCCGATTCCCAAGATCTCTCAACTTTGTTAAAACCTTTTCGTTATTTCCAGTATTTTTGTTTATTAAGTCCTAAAATCAACAACTTCTCAAGTCCGAGAATCAAACCCTTTCTTACCACAATTAAAACTACATCATCTTTCAACCGTTAGATTGAACTTAACTTGTTATACACAAATGAAATGTACCTTCATTTAGGTTTAAGTAACCGTACCTAAACGTGTACACCATGTTGGCTCAACAGTAGTTAACCGAGGTTAGATATATGAACACTCTCATATCAACCTTATTCATCTTAACCATAACTAGTTCAATTGACTCAAATGAAACTAGTTAAGGAGTTGTTCAATTGCTATATTCTCATAGAAGTACACAAGAACACAATTGAAGCAAAATCGGTTTGGTTCACTCGAATCAATTCATGAACATTATAGCCACGGTTTGCAAAGAATGCATTCCTTAATATATAAATGTATTAGTTCATCAACAAACCGATTTTAGAACTTTAACCACTCAAGTATGAATACGGGTACGCATACCTAAGTAGCCGGTCTGAGTTTAGGTTCGCCAGTATGCGAACGTGTACGCATACCTTAGTACACTTCCAAAACCCAACAGAAATTTCCGGACCTATACCTTACGCAAGTATGCGTACTGGTACATGTACTTGGTACCCGAAATTCCACAACTACAAGTACGCATACGGGTATGCATACTCTAGTTAGGTCATGGATCACATACATGCAAGAATGCATACTATGGTCATAATCCAATAGTTCTAAACTCTATTTCAATCATTGAAACTTTCTTAGAGGATGACAATAGCCGTTTTCACACACTATTAACATCAAAGCAATTTTTCAAGTTATTGAAATAATCATAATGAAACATTCCAAGTCTACACCAAATGATTGTATCACACAAACCATGTAAGATGTTACTCGGAGATTTTCACATGATCATATTTTGACTTTCGTCAAGAATATAAGATGAACTTGGTTGAAGCGAAAGCTTACCAACACATATTTCGAGAAATATGTAAGCGAGTTAAACTCAGCTTGAAATCTCAAATGTGCATAATCGAATACTATATAAGAATTTTTTCTCAATATAGGAGATAGAGTAGAAATAGACTTTCCAAGTGATAGATGAGTTTTAGTCTCCACATACCTTTTGTTGATGAAGTTCCACAAGCTCTCCTTAGTAGTTCTTCGTCTTCAATTGATGAATGTTGTGAAGTTTAATGCTCAACTACACAATCTATCCTGGTCTGAGACATCACTATAAGTAGACTGGAAATCAAGACTTATAGTTTTGATCACTAACATTGACAAACAAGCTTGAGATACCAACGCTTGCGAGTTCGACCGAGCAGTGCTCTAACAATCTTCCCCTTTGTCAATTTTAATGACAAAACTATCAATACATATGGATTAAAAAATAAATAAACTTTGTAGCTTCTCATCCAAATGCTTGATCTCCTTGGTTCTTCAACATTACTCGAAATATTCGTCACTTCCAAGTACTCCAATGATTCTAAATGTGTTCAACTCAGCATCATAGTTGTTGAAGATCCGTATCTATAATAATGAGAAAACAGTTACTCTCAATCATTGTTATACAATGTCACAGTATTATTACACAACATCAAAGTTCAATTGTATCACAACTTTACAACAATACTATGGTGATATGTATCACTCCCCCTTAGTCAATACTTCATATCACAATAAAAACCACTCCCCCTTACACAATGATCCGTAAACCATATGCATTTGTAGTGTGAACTACACATTAATTCTCCCCCTTTTTGTCAATATAAATTGGCAAAGGTACGAAAACTAGTGGGATCCTCATGAAATTTTCATAGAGATACTTCATGACCAAAAGAGAACAACATATCAACTTGTTTCGATGATTTCACATAGTCGAAACTTAGTGTATTCATCAAGGAGTTTATAAAGATACAAGATAACTCCTACAATATTCCACAGCCGCACTCCCCACAAAGATTTGGCAATTAAGCACAAGTTCAATTAAGAATTCTCCCCCATAAAATGTCATTCCCGAAAGAACAACAAGAGTGATCTTATTTTCACAAGAAAAGAAGGATATCTTTGAACATTAACAAGTCAAATGAAACATGAATTTGTATCCAAAAATCTCAATTGAATTAACCACAAGGAAAATGATCAATTAAATTGATCATGCTCAACATAAAAGAACTTACGGAGCAACACAGTACATACACAAAAATGTGGATCAGGGAAAGAGCAATACTGCGGAATAATCAAAGATTCATTCTATTTTTCATCACTATTTGCACAATGACATATAATAGACTTAATCTTTGTAAACAAAAGTTCATCATATTTTCCATCAATATTTGCATAATGACATAATAGGCTTAAGTTTTGCAGTCAAAAGTTCATTCTATCTTTTATCAATACTTTCATTCCGACATATAATAGAGTTAACTTTTGAACAAATATGGGACAACCAAGGTTCACGGACGTAAACAACATATCCCATAACAATTTGAAATATATAAAATCATAAAGATTAATACTGCAAAAATCATCTTCCAAAAAACTTAGAATTTAAATAAACTAATCTAAAAACATTGCAAGATGAAAACGTTGGCAATAGCTATGTGTACTCACAATAATGGCTATTCCAAACCCTAGTTATTATTCTTAAAAACACAAGAATAAATTCCCATAAGAAGTTTCCTAGACTAAGAGATAAAAACAGAACGACTCTAAGACCAACACAACCGAACATAAGTTAAAATCAGAGTTCGAGTATAGTATCTTCACGGGTTTCAAGACCTTCAAGCTTGTGACTGACAGCATCAGTTGCTTCTTTGGAGAAGATATCCTCTTTGAGAAGATCTTTAACATGTGATTTCATGAGAACAAGGTCAGAATTAACCTTTTTCAACTTAGTTCGTAACATATCAAGATCCTTCATAGAGTTTCCAAGCTTCAGTTTTGCTCTCCCGAGATCATTGAGAAAACCATGAACCACTTCAGCAGAAACCATCTCGGCATTTTCTCGGTCTTGATGAGAATATGCATAAAAGCATGATGCACCAGGATGAAGATAGTCAGCGTTAACGATGGTTCTTTTCTTCTTTACTTCGAACTCGAAGTAAATAGAGTTATCAACAAAATCTTCCGTCAAATCCCAAGAACACGGAGGGGTAGCCATTCTATATCAACAAAACCTGGAGTGTGCGTACTCAAGCAAAAGGTTTTGGTATTTAAATGGTTTCTCAAGAAAACAGGGTTTAGGGTTTCCAAGGTTGGTCCGTGACAAGTAACGTGGGTACCCGTACGAACTCAAAAATGACCCAAAGGGTAAAGGAACCAAATCCACGAAGGATGCAATCCAAAGAGACGGTTTGCCAAGTGAAAGATTTCACAAATCTTAGCTCGATAAATTTTACATTCTCACAAGAGAAAAAAATTTAGAGCATAAGAGTAGCAATTTTTGACACAATAAAATTAAAAAAAAATGATGTCAAAACATAATACAAATACTTATGCAAACATGTTTATGAATGATAACCCGTCTAGGAACGATAAGAAAATAGCCAGAGAATCAGAAAACACTTTGCCATCAAGTATACCTGATTATATCTCACTCAACCAGGAATTTTTGTGAGTGATATTTCAACCTTGTGATTAATTAGCACAAGTATGAGCCTTGAGCTCATCAAATGAACGTTGTTTTCGGTTAAATCTCTTTCTCCCGATCTTCGGAGGAAAACCGTTATGATGTGAAAAGTTATTGTAAAACTTACTATCATCAAAATACGAGGCACAGTTTTTGTTCTTACCTGAAGACATTTGTCTAGAGGGAATTGTCAGCCTGTTAATAATTTTTTTATAACCTTCAATTATCATTTTTAGGTTGTCTTCCATCTCTCCATTTTTGCTTCCTTCTTATGGTACCTTTTTCACATCATGAACAACATTATCTCCCTTTTTGATAGAAGAAGACCCATGAGTTCTTCTTGAACGAATTGGTTTAGGAAGATTGTTTCGCATTTGAACATTTGAGGAACACATCGAACTGACTTTCCTGGTAGGGTACACAGGGTGAGTACTAAAACCAATTGGTCTAGACATACAAATGTCAGTTACACATTTGAGAATTAAATCTAAGGTGTGTTGAAGACGATTAATAGAATTGTCATTCAACCTAGATTTCCTCTTTTATTCAATATGTCCTTTTGAATCACAAATGAGACACATTTTTTGATCACCAGAGTGATTAGACAGAACAATCTTAACACCATCATTGGGAGATATCTTCCTTCCATGTGATGTGGATATTCCTTGATTAGAGGAAGGCACAAGCACATCTTTTTCAATAGGAAGGGATTCCAATTTTACTTCTGAAACTGAATTTCTTACAGTTGAGTCAGAAGTGGTTGGTATAGTGGACTCTTTAGAACATTCTTGAATAGAGAGTTTACTCAAAAGATGTTCAGTTTCTAAAGCATCCACTTTGAGTTTTTCCTAAAGCTGAGTTTGTGAAGAACAGACTGAGGCATTTTCCTCACGAAGGACCTTTTGAAGAGAGTCACGCTCGTTTATCATACCAACAAAGACATTGACTTTGTGTTTCAACCGGTTGACATCATCAGCCTGGATTCTAACAAGTTTTAGAATCACTTCGCTCTTTTTGGCTGCTTCCCTTTCAACTTCAGAGTCAGACTCGTCAGTAAGGTAATCGGGGTAACACTTGTCAGTGGACATCTGTTTCATTGGAACACTAGGTTCGTCTATATTCGAGATTGAAAAATCTTTCTCTTTAATAGATTTCATAGAAACAGACCCTTTGTTTCTGGTAATGCGTTTATCATAGATAACACTTCTGTCCATATTCAGATCGCTACAAACACAGACTTATGAGGTCTTAAATGTGTTTGCCTGCTATGATACCAATTGAAAAAACGGGGGTACAACAACCACACCCAATATTTAGTTCGGCAATCTGAGTAGGACAAACTCTAATATATTTTCAAGAGAATCAACTAGACAGCTAGACTCAATCTAAAGAAAAGTATATCAAAGAGTTTATATCTCAATTTCTCAATTCAATCTGCAATCAGCAAATAGGAATTTGCGAGCCCGATTGAATAAGAGAAATAACTTGAACGGTACCAACGACCAATGTTCAAGTGTCAATTAATTTATATCAACAACCAAAGGTTGGATTATCTAATTGATTGATCTTAGCGCACAACCTGTGATATTTCAATTATATAACAAAATATAATGCGGAAAAGAAATAACACAGTCACCAGAATTTTGTCAACGAGGAAAACCACAAATGCAAAAAAAAACCGGGACCTAGTCCAGCTTTGAACACCACACTGTATTAAGCCACTACGGACACCCAGCCTACTACCAATGAACTTCGATGGAATGTAGTTGAGCTCTAATCAATCTCACACCGATCAAGGTACAGTTGCGCTCCTTACGCCTCGAACCCCAGCCGGATTCTACGCACTTGATTCCCTTAGCTGATCTCACCCACAACCAAGAGTTGCTACGACCCAAAGTCGAAGACTTGATAAACAAATCTGTCTCACAAAGAAAAGTCTATAGATAAATCTGTCTCCCACAGAAATACCTACGAGTCTTGTTCCTTCTTTTGATAAATCAAGGTGCACATGAACCAATTGATAAACCAGACTTATATTCCCGAAGAACAACCTAGTATTATCAATCAACTCACAATAATCTTAATCGTATGGTAGCGAAACAAGATATTGTGGAATCACAAACGATGAGATGAAGATGTTTATGACTACTTTTAATCTTACCTATCGGAGATAAATCTCAAGAAAATCTTAGCAAAGATAATACTCAATCACGATAGAAGAAGTAAGATCAGAACACGCAACTACAAAGAAAATAGTTGGGTCTGGCTTCATAATCCCAATGAATTCATTAAGTCGTTAACCTACAGGGTTTCGTGAAAAAACCTAAGGTTAAAGGAGAATCGACTCTAGTCGCAACTAGTATCACACAAAAGGTGTGGGGATTAGGTTTCCCAGTTGTTAGATTTCTCCCTTATATAATTTTTAAATCAGGGTTTGCAATCTAAGTTACCTTGGTAACAAAGCATTCAATATTCACCGTTAGATGAAAACCTGATTAGATTCAAGCTAATATGTTTCAACCGTTAGATCGAATTTAGCTTGTTATACACAAATGAAATGTACCTTCATTTAGGTTTAAGTAACCGTACCTAAACGTGTACACCATGTTGGCTCAACAGTAGTTAACCAAGGTTAGCTATATGAACACTCTCATATCAACCTTATTCATCTTAACCATAACTAGTTCAAATGACTCAAATGAAACTAGTTAAAGAGTTGTTCAATTTCTATATTCTCATAGAAGTATACAAGAAAGATATTAGCTTGAAGCTAATCAGGTTTTCATCTAACGGTGAATATTGAATGCTTTGTTACCAAGGTAACTTAGATTGCAAACCCTGATTTGAAGACTATATAAGGGAGAACTCTAGCAACTACGAAACCTAATCCCCACACCTCTTGTGTGATACTAGTTGCGGCTAGAGTCGATTATCCTTTAACCTAGATTTTTCCTAAAACCATTATAGGTTAACGACTTAAAGACTTCATTGAGATTCTGAAGCAAGACCCAACTATTTTCTCTGTAGTTGAGTGTTCTTATCTTACTTTGTTCTATCGTATTGAGTACTATCTTCTCTAAAATTTGCTCGAGATTTATCTCTGATAGGTAAGATATAAAAAGTAATCACAAAGCTCTTCATCTCATTCTTTGTAATTCCACAATAACTTGTTCTACTACCATATAGTTAAGTTATTGTGAGGTGATTGATATTTTCTAGGATGTTCTTCGGGAATATAAGACCAAATTATCAATTGGTTCCTGTTCACCTTGATTTATCAAAAGACGGAACAAAAACTTGGTAGGTATTTATGTGGGAGACAGAGTTATCTATCAGTATAAACTTTTCTGTGAGAGACAGATTTGTTTATCAAGTCATCGACTTTGGGTCGTAGCAACTCTTAGTTGTGGGTGAGATCATCTAAGGGAATCCGCGTAGAGTCATTCGGGATTCGGGAGACATAAGGAACGCGACCGGCACCTTAATCGGTGTGAGATTGGTTAGGGCTCAACTACATACCATTCAAGTTAACTTGTAGTAGGCTAGAGTCCGTAGCGGCTTAATACAATGTGGTGTTCAAATCGACTAGGTCCCGGATTTTTCTCGCATTTGCGCTCGTTAACAAAACTTCTCGTGTCTGTGTTATTTTTTTTCCGCGTTATATTTGTTTATATAATTGAAATATCACAGGTTGTGCGTAGTTTAATCAATTGGTAAATCCAACCTTTGGTTGTTGATTGAAATTGATTGACACTTGAACATTGGTCTTTGGTACTGTTCAAGTTGTTTCTCATAATAATCGGGCTCATGGATTTCTATCTGTTTGATTTGCTGATTACATTGAGAAATAGAGATATAACTCTTGGATATATTTTCCTTGATTGAGTCTGACTGTCTAGTTGATTCTCTTGGAATTATATTGGAGTTAGTCCATACAGATTGCCTAACGAAATATTGGGTGTGGTTGTTGTACCCACGCTTTTTCACTTTCACCTTGAAGGTGATATGCAAACCGGTCTATGTGGAATGATTATAAATTAAATGATCAGGATTTTCTGAATCCATCACCTCCACAGCGTCCCAAAGAAATCTTGGATTTCCATGTGTCATCACCAACATTTGTGTAAACACAATGGGGAACAATTTTGGAGATAAGAAATTCACTAAAACTGTCTCTTAGGGAATTATCAAGCAAATGATTAAAACTCAAAAAGAGAGAAGAACTATTGCTTCAACTACTCAGATCTATAACAACGAAGATCTCTTGTTTCATATCTTGCGTCTTGGAGACAATTGAACTGTATTCAGAAACAGCTAGCCTTCGCTGCTCGAAATGATCCCGAAACTCTTCAAGGGATCTTAGAGATTAATGCTGAGTTCTCAAAAAGTGAAGAGGACTTAGAGTCAGAACAAGAATGTGATGAGCAGTTGAAAAATAAGGAGTAGTCTGCCTCCTTATTTAAGAAAAGTAGACTAATCAGTTTTTGATTTATTTCATGAGTCGTGTAAAGTCTATTTTGAATAAAACAATCATTATTATTATTTATGAATAAAATTATTATTTTGTAATTTTTGTTTCATGTGATAGTTTCCGATTACATAGCCTGCAAATGAATGTTTATATTTTTGCTATGTGTTTTCGGTTTATGAGATGTCTGATTTCGGTTTTTATTAACCATAATATTCGATGTCATGTTAATAGGATTTATCAAAGGATCATAAGGTGTTCCGATTGAAACTCATATGTGAAAGTCACAATATGTTGAATCAATTTGTGTTTACATGAGTTGTGTTTAGCATAACATATATGTTTCGGGTTTTCAACTTTATTTGTTGGAACGCATAAGTTAATACCGATTCAACCTTTCTCTGGTAAAGGTTGCTTTTGTTGTTGTTCTTTTTTTTTTTTGCGAGAGGATGACAACACACTGGGGAGAGTTCTTATTTGAACTTGCGCTTAATGATATATCTTTCTGGGGAGATATGTTAATCGTTTTCCTGTTTAAGAAAAGCCTGTTTATATACAATATATTTTTCTTTTGCTTAACAAAATTTCGTTACAATTGATATGTTCCATTATGTTGTGTATGGATTGTTTACGTGATTCAATTGTTTTCGGTTAAGAACAACTGTGTTCATTTTTTTGGCTAATTGTTTGGTATCTTCTTTATTGTTGGGTATCAAGTGTTTTTGTTTAACGAAATTCGGTGCAATTGCGGTGCTGTAATGTATATATTTGTTCAATTTCTTTCGGTTAAAAAAATAATTGTGCAAGTCAATTTATTTTGGTTTGTATCTATTGTTAGTGGCTTAACAAAAATACGGGATAATTTGTTTAGTTCAATTGATTCCGGATAAGAGAAACTGATTTAATTCTGATCTTAGTTAGACTTATCAATTGGTTATTCAAGTCTAATTGAATGCCTTGACAAGAAAACTAGTTAACTAACCTAGTATTTGTCTTGTCAAAAAGAGAAAGGTCTAAGTTATTATCTGAATAATTGGAGCCTGATGAGAAAAATAAAGTTAATTCTCATCTTTATTTTGGTCTTATCGAAACAAGGATTGTACATACACAATCGGTTCAACAAGGGAATTGAGTATCTTAGTCGAATTGTTGAACTATTAGGGAAAATTGCTTCGGGCAATTGTTTCCTTGATAACATATTGAAACCAAATTACTTTGTAGTTTCGGTTTTAATATTGGTTATCTAAAATGGTATGTGAAACCTTTGTTTGCAAGTCCTTTAGATTTGTAAGATCCTTTCAGTTTGTCCTTTATTTGCTCGAACCTTTGTCATTTTGTGACAATAAGGGGGAGAAATATATGGAGTAAACAAGTGATTTCTAATCACTAGGAAAGGACAATTGTGATTAAACATTCTATCTAACGAAAGAGTAAAGCATTGACTAAGGGGGAGAAACACATCATATTGTTGTGTAGTAAATCTTACTACAAAAGGGGAATAACAAAGATGTTCGGATTGAATATTTACCTAGCTTACCTTTAGGGGGAGTAAAAGCTTTTGTTATTCAAATGTCAACAACGACATTTATTAATTGAATATATGCAGGTTATTGTGTTGTTGAAACTTAAAATCAAGCGTATGAAGAATGAGTTATTTTGTAATTCGTTTAGCTCCATATGTAATGAGAGTTTTGTCACTATAATTGAAAAAGGGGGAGATTGTTAGAGCATAGCTCGGTTGAAATCACTAAGCGTTGGTATGTCAAGTTTGGTTGTCATATTTTAGCATCAAAACTCATCTAGAGTCGCTTGATTAAATAATAGAGTCAACTTCGTTTAGGTTAGACTAGAAAGTCTAGGAATGTTGAGACATACAAATATTACTCCGAAGACCCGAAGGATGTGAAGAAGTAACGAACTACAACGACGACATCTTCCTTCCACTCGAGGGTAGTAATATTGACTTGAACTGTTTCATTCCTAAGGTATCTTTCAAGTCGTGCTATATTGAAAACATAACTGCGAAGCTGTATATATTGTACATATTGTATATAATACTCTAGTGATGTGATGTGACATGATCATAATAATATGATCATAGTATTAAGGAATTAGTCTATGAAGTATAACACTTATCTTTTGAACTTCGTAAATATGATATCGACATAATATTTTATGTAGTGTTATGATTATGTGAATGGGTTATGGTGAAGATTTCATCCTAGGAAATAATGTTTTACATTTGTTTAAAGGAAGTACATTCATGAACTTGTTTCTTGAATCGAAAGGGAAATCAATAAGTTTATTGGTCCATCTATTCATTGCATATCTTTGGATAACCAATATGTTTGAGTTGGTAGAACCAATTTTAACTCAGGTTATGTATCTTGGTATAACCGATCACAATGCCTAAACTTATGATTTGGTATGACCGTTCCTGGTAATTGGTGTAACCGATCCTAAGTAATCACCATGAGATGAAATGATCGATCCTTGTAGTTGGTATGATATATCGGATTATATCCTAGTAATTGGTATGACCAATCATAAGTGTTGTCTGACCGATCCTTGTAATTATTGTAACCGATCCTAGTGACTGGTTGGACCGATCACAAGTAGATACCATGTATAGATGGAAACTATCCTTGTAATTTGTGTAACCAATCCTAGTGACTAGTGTGACCGATCACAAGTAGGTACCATATTTAGGTATAACTGATCCTAGTGATTGGTATAACCGATCCGAACCCATGTATGTGACTTGGTAAGACCGATCACAACTAACCATTGTGATTTGGTATGACCAATCACATGGTAGTCTTAGAATACTGGAAAACCAAATTCTAAACTTGTTTGGAAGTGTGGTAGAACCGATTCCAAGAAGCAAATCCATGTAAATATGAAATAAGGATTTGCAGTGAAAAGATGTCAACATACTTTGAACAAGAGCAGTAACTCTTATCATTTATTGTTCAAAGATATCCCTTAGTACTCAAGATGATCCTGTGCCGAAATAAATTAAGAATCTTTTAATTAAGGTTTTTGATTTTATATGCTTTAATTACCACCAATTAATGCATAGCTCTAGATAATAAAAATTAGTAATGTGCATTTACTAGTTGAGATTTTCTATTGAGAGATTCGGAAAATATTGGACCAACATTTATTGGAATTATGAAAACCAAATTTGGGCATTCATTGCATATCTTGAGAATATTTTCGGTTTTGGAAATTCCTTTATGTCTAAACATCCTTGGTCTATAAATACCTAAGTTTGCATTTTTAGCAAACTATTCTAAGAGCCAGGAAAATTTTATTTTTTGTTGTTTCTGGTGGAGCCGTCTATTCGGAGAGGAAAGTATCCTAATTAGGTGAAATCTCGTACGACCGCTCGTTTATTGAGATCTATATTGATTGAGTGCGAATCTATACTTGACTATTTCGGTAGTTAAAGTTAGATTGATCTAACCATACAAAGGAGTTTATTAGATTAAACGGAAGAGCCTTTGTCAACAACTCATCTATTTCTTGTAGCAAGATTGTTTAGAGTGGTTACCAAACCGATTCTTCCATTGATGTTTGGAATATGATCCAAAAGACTTGTTATTCACGTGCGTGACTCTAGAAGTCAAAGGCATAGGGATACTGAGGGAACTAAGTAGCTAGGGGTAGTCTACTTGGTATCAACTACACGAAGTTGGTATTACATTTTGTATAGCGGCTTCATTTTGAGAGTATTCAAAACTGGGTTAGGTCCCGTGGTTTTTCTGCATTTGCGGTTTCCTCGTTATCAAAATATTGTGTTGTGTTATTTACTTTACTTCCGCATTATAATTGATTTATATTATAATAAAGTAAAATAAACTTGTGTGTTAATCTTAATCACTTGATATTGATCTATAGTAAATTGGTTTCGATCCGTAACTATTATCAAGTGAATATCAAGTTGTCGTATAGTCTCGACTTTTTCCATAGACGATCTCACTTGGTATTGGACTTATAGGTTGATAGATATAAGATTGTAATGTATTTGGGTACCCTTGTCTTTTCACCTTATGTTCTCATAGCTCTTTGAATGCTTGGGATCTTTGGAACGCTTTGAAGTAGGGAGCAGTTTTGTGGGTATACCTCTTGTAAACCCTCACGAGACTATAACTCGTCCGCTAGGGACACCTAGGGGTTTAAAGGCTTGTTGCATATGCTAAGTGATAGGTGTAGAATACACCGTATTTAATATCTAGTATTTATGCTTTCTTTGCGAGTTTTCTTGTAAATTATGTATCTTATGTGTGCTTTTGAGTTTATTAGGTGTTTTGGAGTCATTTGGGGCAAAAGGAAGTGGAACTCGTTCAAATCCAAGATTTCTTCTCATCATCCTGAAGAGCACGAAAATATGAAACCAATGGCGAAAGAATGAGGCCAATCCGATGTCGTATGATGAAGTTATGGGCGAAACGAAAAGCTACGCCTGTCGGTTCCTCGGGCGACAAGACAACGAGAATGAGGAGGAATCGTGACCCGGTCTTACAAGACCGACAACCGAATGAGATTACTAAGGACGCCTGGTTTAATTACTGGGGCACCTCACCCTTTATAAACACCGAGATCGAATCCAAAAGAAGATTATTCTAGAATTCCATTTCTCTTCGAGCCGAGATGCTGTGCCAAGATCATTCATGCCGGCAACCATGTAAGGTCCAAGGGTCGTGTTCGGACAAGGTTCACAAAGGCTAGACATGGGTTGTACTAGGATGAAGACGAGCCATCTTGTCATTGACATTTGAAGATGTGAAGAGAATGCAGAGTTGTTTAGCATTAGAATGGTTGTGGGTCCGTGTTGAATGTTTAAATGAATGGGTTTTGTGTGTATGTTGGGGGAAGGAGATGGAAATGGTTAGGATCGGCAAGATCGGTTTTATATTTTGGTAACCCCAAAGAAATGCACAACACCTATTCGTCGAAAGGTCTGAATAGTTCGTACATCAAATTCAGTGGGATCGGTTTTAGTCTTGTGGTAGCAAGTTTTGTGGTTTAGGGGTGTGTGTACTAGGAGATATTATCAACACCGGCGCGGTGGGAAGAGATGGTAGTGTTGTGTAGTGTTGGAAGGGAGAGTTACAATGAATTGGTGGTTGTGGGCTCAGAGAAGGTGGTTAAGATGACGGTGAGAGTGAACTCGCAATTGCAGGTCATGATAATGCTGGTGTTGCAATCGAGTCGAGCACGGTGGCTAGGCCTCGGAGATTGCAGGGATGTTGCCATGTAAAGTCGGAAAAGATGAGCTCGGGTGAGGGTTGAAGGTGCAGGTGCAAATGCGGTGTTGGATGTTAGAGTGGCCGTTAGGCCGAAATGTTAATAACAATGGAGTTGCGTTTGTGGTTTTGTGGATTGTTTGCAGGCTACTATCCATGGCAGGTTCAGGCTAGTTTGTCGCCAGGATTACTTGTGGAGTTCGAAGCCGGTGATGTCCGTGGTATGCAAGGAAGAAGCAGATGGAATAGCCGAGTTTGCAGATTTGAGGAAACAAGGAGTCAAGTTGTTGCCGGATGCAAGGTGGTGTCGGGTGGTAGTCTTGGAACTAAAGTGGAATGTTGCAAAGTGGTCTCGATGGAGGAATGGTGGACGCTGAGGTGGTTAAGCCATGGATTTAACTGAGCCGAAAACGCCGCGATCGATGGCAAGGTAGATGGACCGAGGTGGAGTTGGTGTTGGCTCCGATTCCGGGCAAAGTGAGGAAGTGCCAGTAGATGTTGTGGGTTTGAGTTTTGAATGCAGTGGTGGTTGGGTAGCTTGTGTGACGTGAAAAGTCAAGCGGGCAAGAGTTGTGCCACGAGAAGAATGGCTCAAGCCCGAGCCGAGAAGAGCTGAAATGTTCTGGCCGGTATTGGTGCCGGATGTCGTTGGCGCGAGCCCGATGAAGCAATGTCTCAATTTGTAGAGCTGGTGGCGATGCGGAATGGATTCGGGGATGAAAATTGGTCCGTGATGGCGGTGATGGAGAATGCTGTGATCAATGAGATTGAGGTCTTGTGGGCATAGTTGAGATGTGTGATGTTCCGGGTGGCTCGGGGGGCAAGAAGGTGGAACTAGTAACACTAGAGAAGAGATTCACAGAGCCGGTATGGCAGCATTAGTTGAAGCAAGTGCACTGTCTTGGCAAGGCAGTTGGATGGATTTCCTGATGGAAGTTGGTGGCGAAGCGGGAAGCGGAGAATGTATCAAGTTGGTGAGGTGGTGCTATGTTTTGACTCGAAGGTTGCGTGTAGTTGGTTATGCTAATGCACGGGATATGCAAGTAGTGGTGTTATGGATTGTTTTGAACAAGAGTGCGGCCATAGTGCGAAAACTGGAGCGAAATTGGTAAGCACTGGGTAAGCATACTTCCGGTTGTCGGATTTCGGAGCTTAGAGTGTCGATTGCAATATTTGGTGAATCGCGAGGGGGTATGAGTCGGATGCAAGAATCGACGGCCGGACATATGAGCTACGCATCACGCTTTTGGGTGCGTTTCGCAAGAGATAAAGAATTGGTTTGGATGATTTTTGTGAATGTTTGGAATGCAGAGAAGGGAAGATGAGTTCCGGGAGTGCACACTTGCCGGTGACAGTTTCCGATGACAAAAGCGGTTGGAGACAAATTTTCCGTGACGGATTCCGTGCGCCGGTGGCCGGATTCCGGTGATGACGTCAAGAATTCCGGGGCGACGCTTTTTGGACCCAAAATTCCAGAGACATATTTTTCACTCCCGGGCTTGGTGGACCAACTTAGAGACGGGTTTTGAGAAGAATCAACCTAATTTTGGGAAAGTATCCTTATGGGGAGAAAAGCATATAAATAACTTTTTCTCTAAACCTAGATATATCTCCATTAGGGAGAACTCATACTTTTGGTTCTAGGGTTTAGAAACATGATAGGTTTTCTCCTTCTTCTTGCTATGAACTCCTATGCCATGAGTAACTAAGTTTTTATTATTGGTTGAAGATGTAGTTGGATTTTGCAACCAAGTTATGATTTTTATGAATTAGTTTTTCTCAATATTATCGTTTGATTTCTAAGGGTTATAATAATTGCATGATTGAAGTATTGCAATATGATTGAATGTTTGTTTAGTCGAGTCTAGAATTGATTGAACTCACATCCATATCTATAGCTATTTTAGGGTTTTCATCAAGCGATAACCTTGAATACTAGTAGCATGATATGATTCTAGGTTGTAGTGATACATCCTCGTAATCATATGTAGAAATTGACCTTTGTTCGAATTGTTTGCGCAATGTATTACAATTGCATTGATTAGCCTATTTTGAAACTTAATGCTCCTAGGAATTGAACTTGATTAGCGCAAGGCGTTAGGTTATTCTTTAGGTAGATTTCACATACGCAGCCCTAATGTGTGTGTTGATAACTTTGGAAATTACTGAGTATTCTTGCAATAAGGTATTCTATGGCTTTTGATGATAGCGAGATTAAATACGAATTATATTCATATATTCATAAACTTGTTTACAATTGAAGATGAAACCTTTATCCAATATTTCACATCCTTGATTTGCGTGTTTACTTTTATTGTTTTGCTTTTATTTTATTTTTATTTACACAATCACAAAACCACCAATGTGTTACTTATATAGGAAACCATAACAATTTGACAACCTAGACCTCTGTGGGATCGATCCTTTCTTGCCCTTGCTATATTTATATTTTGAGTAGTAAGAAAGTGTAATTATATTTGTGTCGCCTACGTTTGATAAAATTTTGGCGCTGCACGGGAGGCAACGGTTGTCACTTGTTTGGTTTCTTATTTTTGTTTTTGTTTTTAGTCTTATTTTTTTTTTTCTTATTTTTGGTTTTTAACCTTGGTTTGAGAATCGTATTTCAATGTACCTATTATGGACGGAGCATATTGGAGCAATCAATACGGCTTTCAACCTCAACAACATAACAATTATCACCCTTATGGGGAGTATAATCAAAACCAATCCTTTGGCTATGATCAATACTTCCACGTACCCTATGAGTTATTCTCATACATATCAACCTTCTTATGGTGGTTATGTAAGTGAGCAACCACAAGGAGGGGAGAATAGTTGTTTTCCTTATAATATTTCCTCTAATTTGGTAGATGAAATGCAACAATTTATGGCCAGCATGGAGTCAATTTGCGGACAACCAAGCGTGGAACCATTTTCATCGACCGAATGTGCTCATAATATGTTTGGCCCAATTTCGATCGTAGTTATGATCATCCACCCATTCAAAGGGAATATAATTGGCCTAACAATACCGAGGTAAGTAATTCTACTTTGTCTATGTCGAATGAGTTTTACCAACAAATGGAACACTATATTCGTAATTTGGATGGAACACTCCAAGAGCTTCAAAAAGGTGTTTCCACTTTAAGACAAGGCATTGATGAGTACAAGGAGGAAATGAATAGTTATGTTGAAAAGGCGAACCTTCAGGGGACTTTTGTTGATATTTGTGTAGTTAACTCAACTCTTGATCGTAATAATGATCATTCACCTATTCAAACGGATGAGTTCGAGATTAACAACACTAAATTCAGCGAGGACCAATCTTATGATGACTATGATAGTGATGATGATTATTATGAAAATACATCGTTTGAACCAACTCATGGTGACATCTCCGAGAGTCTTTTTGGGATCAAGATGAAGATGAAGAGGAATATGTCGACACTTGTGTAGATTACTCAAGCATTGATCTTAATAATGATCAAGAGCCTATTCAAAGGGTGGAGCTTGAGGATGATGCATTTTCGAGTGTTCTAAAAAAGTTTCTTATGATAAAATTTGGATCCGCAAAAGAGTATGTGCCTTACAACAAAAGGAGGAAATGTTGAGAATGAAACCGTTATGACCAATATTGTGGAAGACCCAATTGAACTTGTGCATGATTGTAATGATGATGTTTATGTCGAGACTATGGTTACGGCAGTAAACGGATGAAGAATGGTTGCAAGGTTTAATAGAGGACCATGATATAAAAGAGGTGAATAATTCACTTGAATTTTTCAAGGATGAAGAGGATTCCGTAATACAAGAGATTGTGCAAGGTTTATCTAACCCTTTGCCTATTATTTCTTCTCCTTTACCTCTTATTGGTTTGAATGTATGTGCTTCGAGAATATTGTTGACTGACTTTGTTTCTCGTTTTCCGCCATTAGAGACACTTGATTCTCATACTATGCAGGTTATGGAACAAGAAACCGTGGAGGTACCCGACTTCTATATTCTTTATACACTTCCAAGTGTGGACAAGTATAAGTGTGGGGGAAGCTTTTATCGGTTCATAGCTTTACTTTTGCTTTATGTTACTAATATTTGTGTGAAGCTAGTGTTTCCAAAACAGGTTCTATGGACGGATCCCCAACTTTTCAGATTGTTGGTGTATGGGGAATGAATCTTCAAGGATATAGTGGCCGACGACTATAAAACAAGCGCTAAGTGGGAGGCAACCCACCGGTTTTGTATCTCTTATCCTTTTGCTTTTTATTTTTGTTTCGTTTATTTTTTTTCTTTTACTGTTTTCATATCATATTTGCATCCCTATGTTTAATTTCATTGAGTCTGTAATCTATCTTAGAAGAGAATTATGACGAATACCTTTTTTCGTCAGAAAATTTCAGACTGCGCGTAGTTCAGTCCAGAGACCATAACTGTCAGACCGTTTATCGAAACACTGTGAAATTTTGACACTGTGTAGAAAACACGTAGATGAACAACTTTTGTGAAATGGAGTTTTTCCAAATTCCTTACCAATTTGCACAGTTTTTGCGTTTTATCTGCTGTTACGTCAGAATTCAGAACTTTCGGGTTTTACACATTGAGGACAATGTGAAGTTTAAGTGTGGGGAGCATTTATATGTTTGTTTTTGACACCATTAGTGGATGGAACCATTTTGAATGCAGGAGTTGAGGAACCAATTAACTAAAAGGGACGAAATAGCTCGTAAATCACAATTAACATGATAGTTGTTACCATATCTCTAATATCACCATATCGCATTCTATTTTTATTTTTCCACATTTATCTATTATTCTCTAAGTGCTTTGGTGGGTCACTAAACATCGACGTGTTATTACTGCTAGGATGAAATAGAGTGGTTGAGTTACATAAAAAAAAAACAAACGAAAAAAAAATTGAAAAAAAAAAAAAAAAAAAAGAAAAAAATATATGAAAAGAAAAAAAAAGGACCGACCAATTAGACCAAAACGGAATAGAATGACACTTGGGAATAGCAGAGTATGTGTGAAAAAAACGTGAGTCCCTGTCTCTCCGTCGCCTAAACAAGCGTGGAATGCGGGATCCAAGGCAACTATCATGTACTTGTTGACAAGAAGCATGCGCTTGGATCCAAAAGATCTAATCATGCCGTCTAAAAAAAAAAAAAAAAAAAAGAGAAATTGGATCCAGTTTGATCCAATCAAATAAAAAAAAAGAGAAATTATTATTATTGTGTTGAATAAAGTCACTCTTGGTTCCCTTGTATATGCCAATTGATTTGATGTAGCATTCAAAGACCAGTAACTCAATCCAATAGGATTAGGTTCATCTTAGCATTGACCTTGATGATATGGGAAACATCGAACACTTGTGAATATTCGCCAACATCTACATCTTTATCCATCTTCTTAATCTTTTCATTGTGATTGTGGTTTGTTAGTTTCCGAGTATTGTGGCTTGTTCGACTATCTAATTAGAGTTTATTTACTAATAATTGAATTGAATTTGCAAGGTACCTCCTCCGTAGTCATTTTGGATTCACTCATTGATTTGTCACGAATAGACGGAGTGTGAAATATAGGTTTTGTAGGTATATCTCTAGTAAACCTTCACGAGACTATAACTCGTCCACTAGGGACACCTAGGGGTTTAAAGGCTTGTTATTTACGCTAAAAGTGACCGTAGCCTCGACGACACGGAGTTGTTGTATTTTATTGTTTTGTTTGATTTGCTCGAGGACAAGCAAAGTCTAAGTGTGGGGGAATCTGATAGGTGTAGAATACACCGTATTTAATATCTAGTATTTATGCTTTCTTTGCGAGTTTTCTTGTAAATTATGTATCTTATGTGTGCTTTTGAGTTTATTAGGTGTTTTGGAGTCATTTGGAGAAAAAGGAAGTGGAACTCGCTTAAATCCAGCATTTCTTCTCATCATCCTGAAGAGCACGAAAATATGAAACCAATGGCGAAAGAATGAGGCCAATCCGATGTCGTATGATGAAGTTATGGGCGAAACGAAAAGCTACGCCTGTCGGTTCCTCAGAACTGACAGTACAACGAGAATGAGGAGGAAACTGCACTGCCAGTCTTACAAGACTGACAACTGAATGAGATTACTAAGGACGCCTGGTTTAATTACTCGGGGCACCTCACCCTTTATAACACCAGATCGAATCCAAGTGCAGCAGCATTATTCTAGAATTCCATTTCTCTTCACTGAGCCGAGATGCTCAGGCCAAGATCATTCATGCCGGCAACCATGTAAGGTCCAAGGGTCGTGTTCGGACAGGTTCACAAAGGCTAGACATGGGTTGTACTAGGATGAAGACGAGCTTACTGTCATTGACATTTGAAGATGTGAAGAGAATGCAGAGCTGTTTTAGCATTAGAATGGTTGTGGGTCTGTGTTGAATGTTTAAATGAATGGGTTTTGTGTGTATGTTGCAGGGAAGGAGATGGAAATGGTTAGGATCAGCATCAGTTTTATATTTTGGTAACCCCAGCAAATGCACAACACCTATTCGTCGAAAGGTCTGAATAGTTCTGTACATCAAATTCAGCTGGGATCAGTTTTAGTCTTGTGGTAGCAAGCTGTGGTTTAGGGGTGTGTGTACTAGGAGATATTATCAACACTGGCAGTGGGAAGAGATGGTAGTGTTGTGTAGTGTTGGAAGGGAGAGTTACAATGAATTGGTGGTTGTGTGGGCTACAGAGAAGGTGGTTAAGATGACAGTGAGAGTGAACTGCAATTGCAGGTCATGATAATGCTGGTGTTGCAGTCGAGTCGAGCACGGTGGCTAGGCCTGGAGATTGCAGGGGATGTTGCCATGTAAAGCTGGAAAAGATGAGCTCAGGTGAGGGTTGAAGCAGGCAGTGCAAATGCAGTGTTGGATGTTAGAGCTGCTGTTAGGCTGAGCTGTTAATAACAATGGAGTTGCAGCTGTGGTTTTGTGGATTGTTTGCAGCTACTATCCATGGCAGGTTCAGGCTAGTTTGCTGCCAGGGATTACACTGTGGAGTTCGAGCTGGTGATGTCCGTGGTATGCAAGGAAGCAGTGCACGGAATAGCCGAGTTGCGGCAGATTTGAGGAAACAAGGAGCTGAAGCTGTTGCCAGATGCAGGTGGTGTCAGGTGGTAGTCTTGGAACTAAAGTGGAATGTTGCAGTGGTCTGATGGAGGGAATGGTGGCTGCTTGAGGTGGTTAAGCCATGGATTTAACGGAGCTGAAACGCTGCGACTGATGGCAAGGTAGATGGACTGAGGTGGAGTTGGTGTTGGCTCTGATTCTGGCAGTGAGGAAGTGCCAGAGATGTTGTGGGTTTGAGTTTTGAATGCAGCTGGTGGTTGGGTAGCAGCCAGGGACAGAAGCTGAAGCGGGCAAGAGTTGTGCCTGAGAAGAATGGCTCAAGCCTGAGCTGAGAAGAGCTGAAATGTTGCGGCTGGTATTGGTGCTGGATGTCGTTGGCGCGAGCCAGTGAAGCAATGTCTCAATTTGTAGAGCTGGTGGCGATGCGGAATGGATTACAGGGATGAAAATTGGTCTGTGATGGCGGCTGTGTGGAGCTCGAGTCTGGCGATGCAGGGATCAATGAGATTGGAGGGCTGTGGCATAGTTGCAGTGGTGACAGTGTTCTTTGCTGGTGGCTCAGGGCAAGAAGGTGGAACTAGTAACACTAGAGAAGAGATTCACAGAGCTGGTATGGCAGCGTTAGTTGAAGCAAGTGCAGCTGTCTTGGCAGTGCGCAGCGCTGGATGGATTTCAGTGATGGAAGCTGGTGGCAGGGCAGAGCGGAGAATGTATCAAGTTACAGTGAGGTGGTGCTATGTTTTGACTCAGAAGGTTGAGCTGTAGTTGGTTATGCTAATGCACTGGGATATGCAAGTAGTGGTGTTACAGATTGTTTTGAACAAGAGTGCAGCCGCAGTGCGAAAACGGAGCGAAATTGGTAAGCTGGTAAGCATACTTCCGGTTGTCGGATTTCGGAGCTTAGAGTGTCGATTGCAATATTTCAGTGAATCGCGAGGGGGGTATGAGTCGGAGGCAAGAATCGACGGCCGGACATATGAGCTACGCATCACGCTTTTGGGTGCGTTTTCGCAAGAGATAAAGAATTGGTTTGGATGATTTTTGTGAATGTTTGGAATGCAGAGAAGGGAAGATGAGTTGCTGGGAGTGCACACTTGCTGGTGACAGTTTCCGATGACAAAAGCGGTTGGAGACAAATTTTCCGGTGACGGATTCCGGCGCCGGTGGCCGGATTCCGGTGATGACGTCAGCAATTCCGGCGACGCTTTTTGGACCCAAAATTCCAGAGACATATTTTTCACTCCTGGGCTTGGTGGACCAACTTAGAGACGGGTTTTGAGAAGAATCAACCTAATTTTGGGAAAGTATCCTTATGGGGAGAAAAGCATATAAATAGAACTTTTTCTCTAAACCTAGATATATCTCCATTAGGGAGAACTCATACTTTTGGTTCTAGGGTTTAGAAACATGATAGGTTTTCTCTTCTTTCTTGCTATGAACTCCTATGCCATGAGTAACTAAGTTTTTATTATTGGTTGAAGATGTAGTTGGATTTTGCAACCAAGTTATGATTTTTATGAATTAGTTTTCTCTCAATATTATCGTTTGATTTCTACGGGTTATAATAATTGCATGATTGAAGTATTGCAATATGATTGAATGTTTGTTTAGTCGAGTCTAGAATTGATTGAACTCACATCCATATCTATAGCTATTTTAGGGTTTTCATTGAGCGATAACCTTGAATACGAGTAGCATGATATGATTCTAGGTTGTAGTGATACATCCTCGTAATCATATGTAGAAATTGACCTTTGTTCGAATTGTTTTGCGCAATGTATTACAATTGCATTGATTAGCCTATTTCGAAACTTAATGCTCCTAGAATTGAACTTGATTAGCGCAAGGCGTTAGGTTATTCTTTAGGTAGATTTCACATACGCAGCCCTAATGTGTGTGTTGATAACTTTGGAAATTACGGAGTATTCTTGCAATAAGGTATTCTAAGTGCAATCGTATCCTCAACGAAAGGGAGTTGTTGTATTTTAGGTTAGATAGTTTGCTCGAGGACAATCAAAATCCAAGTGTGGGGGAATTTGATAAGTGCATATTTCACATATATTTATTGTCAATTCCATGCTAGTAATTGCTTATATTCTTGCAAATTATTGTATATTACACTTGTTTTCTTATATTTGTCTTTCATTAGGTGAATCATCCAAAAGAAGTGAATTGACACTTAAATGTGCAATAAAAGAAGTTAGCTACAAGTGGAGAAGGGCCAAAGACCAAGCGGAACTCGTTTAATTCCAGAATTTCTTGCTATCATCTTAAAGAGGACGACAAGACGAAGCCAACGACGAAAGAATGGAGTTATTCCAACATCGTATGAGGAAATTATAAGCGTTTGAAGCGAATCAAAATTGTGGAAGGTGTTGAAGCACAAAATTTATAAAGGCACCAGGTTCTATATTTGGGGCACTTCATCTTCCCAAGAGGTGATCACGATGGGTGCTGCTATGCTCGGGTAAGAGTTCAGGGACGGAGTTTGAATGAGTTTGGCTGGACAGAGTTTTGTGAGTCTTGTGGAAGCGACTGCCATTGACGATGTTAGCAATGGATAAGAGTTATAGGATTTCAATTGTGTTGTAGTAAGATGATTCGTTCAAGACTTGTGAAATCAATAGATTTTACACCTAATTTTAAAACTAAGATATGACAAACTCAAAGTAAAAGATGATGTGAATATTATGGAGAAACTGGGGCTAGGATTCCACCATTTATCAATAATTATGTGATTCAATACTAATTTATATCATGCAATTAACAATTGATTCGATTCTAAATTATTGCCAAAATCAGATTTCCAAAATATCAAATGTTAGTCGCAAGTATAACGCATCAAGAGTCTTAAACTAAGCATGAATTATCAAGAGAAAACACATTTGATTAATAAAAATCATTTAATTCATTTTTTAATCAATTCAATTAATCATATAAAAATATTGCATAAAATTATTGAATAGAGATTACCACATAATTCTTGAGAGAATGGCTTCCTCCATCACCCCAAAGATTGGGTTTAGCTCCTCATGTTGTAGACACTCTCAAAAGATATTTTTTTATTGCTCAAAAAGTGCTTACAATGATGAAAATGGAGAAAATAATAAAAGCAGCGAATTTGCAATAGTTATCAGGCGTTACAAACTCGCTGTTTACAAAGTAGGTGTTGTGAAATAAAGATATGTGTTACTAATGGACTATTACAGAACTTGAAATATACGACATTAAACAACGACTGTTCCTGACAGCATAATGTTCTTCATGTTCATCTTCTCTGCAGTAGCAGAAACTTCTCTCTGAAACTCGTAATTACTCACTTCGTTGATCTCTGTTCCAACCCCTATCTCTCCATGACATTTATCAGAGCCCCTCAAAGCCTTTTTATTGCCATCTGCTCATCCAAATCTTTGCAATAAATGCAAATAATTCTCCCATTACTCTCTTTGCAAAACACAAGATATTCTTTCCTTTCATATCTCTGTACGCAGTAATCCTCAACAGACACGCTCCAAACATGCTGCATACTCATCTAAGATTGAGTCAAACTCATGCAACAACAAATCTTCACGTATCTTCCACAAGTAAACCCAACAGAACCCCGAGTTTTTTCTCACAGAAGAAATACACGTCCATGTTTCTTCAGTTTCGATGATACAACTAAGTTTAGTCGAAACAAACAACTAAACCAGCCCTGTTTCGAAAAAACAGGATGGTTCCAATCCAAATCCGAGATTCAATCTCTCTCAAACTCCCACACAATCCTTCACATAAACTCTCGGGTTTTTGTGACTTCCCTGTTGTGTTCAATCCAATCGATTCAGGAAATTTTAATTGATTCTAAAGCCCATACCATCTCTGTTAGCTCAAAACAAGTCATCCCAAAAAGTTTCAGCCATTTAGTCTCTCTAGAACATCCCAAAATCTCGAACCATAATTCTAGTTCTTTTGAAACCAGATTTTCCCGCCAAAACAGAAATTTGAAATGTTGAAGATGGAGTGCCCTTATCCAAAACAGTGGTGCCTTTAACAGTTTGTTGAAAATAGTAAAGAGGGGGTCCCTTATCCACCACTGGGGTTCCCTTAGTAATTTACCGGGTGCCTTTATCAATATCTTTAGGTGCTTTTATAAATTTTTTGGGGGTGTCTCCAACATATGTCTAGGGTGCCTTTAACACGTTTCTGGGATACCTTTAGTAATTTTCTCCAGGTGGTCCAAATACTACTTTCCGAGCAACTTTTTCCATAAGAGTTTATTTCTCCAAAAACACCTATACACACATTAAAACACCATAATTAGTACAAAAATCGAGCACTAACGATACATATATTGAGGACAATTCAGACACAAGAATGTTCTATCAAATACCCCCAAACTTATTATTTGCTAGTCCTCGAGCAAATCTAATCTAGAAAATAAAAATCCTAACTCACTGTCGTAAGTAACGCGATTGCACTTAGCGTGTGCAACAAGCCTTTGAACCCCTAGGTGGCCCTAGTGGCCGACTTATAGTCTCGGGAGGGTTTACAAGAGGTGTGCCCGCAAAACCTTTTACTTCTAATTGGTCACAAGTATCCATAGATCTATGAGGACATGCATATTTTCAACCTATCGCCAAGTAACTAGAATGCAAGAGAAATCAAAGGTATCCGCGCTGCAGCTGAATAAAGAATAGGGGAGACACATCCGCTCTAAAGCTGGATATAGATTATGAGACGTATCCGCTTTACAGCTGGATAAGATTAGGAGAGCAATAAATATTATGAGAGGGACATCCGCTCTACAGCTGGATAAATTATGTGTGATGAGTTGGACCAGTGGTAGAAAGATTTTGTGCCAAATGGAAAATGGACTAACAAAGCAACCAATATGCATTTCTCTTAGAATTTCTCATAGTGCTCATTAGAAACAATGTCTTCTTCGGCTTCAACTGTTGATGATAAACTCTCGAACCTCGTAGAACCTTGACAATTAACTCTTCTACTCAATTTCTTGCTTAAAACTTCTTTATAGATTTCTACTTCCCCATGGCCTTATTGTACAAAAAGGTAACTACAAAATTTAATTTTTATTTTTTTGAAACAATAATAACAAAAATAATATTTACATGGCCATGAGAGAAGGACTTTATCACTTGGTGTGGATGGGGAAAAACAGTTCGCTGGTTTTGTAGGAAAATGAAGAGTCGAGCGTGTGGTCGAGACTCCTCAACAGAGCAAACTGCTGAACCTCACACAGATGCACCGCTGCAAAGGGGGTGCTTAGATTCGAGAGATCAATTTGTAGGACTCCGGCCTAAACCAAGACAATGGCCGTTCCAGAGTCAATTCGGTCGCAAAGAGGGAAATGGGTTGATACGTAGGAGGGGAAGTTTCGAGAATTGTGGGATCGGTGATGATCAAGGATTGTGGGTGTGTTGAAGGTTTGGAATAATTGGTGACTCAATGGAGTTCGAATAAGTTCGATAGATTGATGAATTCTTGAGAGTAGTTACTCGAGAAAGTGTATGGACGATTCCGATAGATCATTCGTTGTCCTCAATCATGGATTCAGAGACTTATTTATATTGTCAGAGTTGTGAACACCTTGATTCCTGTAAGTGTGACGGTTTCATGAGTGGAAGACTGGGCAAGTGGAAGATCGTGGTAAAGTCAGTTCCATGTCGTGTGGAGACTTGACGGATCGTGCACCCACTACTTTGCTAACTCCTTCAACCGTTTACACAACTTATGCACATTTCTCGCCGTTGATGAAATCCACGTGTTGTAGGCCGCCAGACCAAAACCCTAGTTGTTATCCCCTAATTTGACGTGATTGATGTCTCACGAATCGTGGAGTCCGTGATGATGACGTGTATTTAGTTTGTCGGGTTGTTGGTGATTAGACAATGAGTCTAGGTTTTGTTGAATCGAGCATGTTTGACAAATGCTCGGCGATTCATGAATGTTAATGTTGCTCGTCTGAGCAAATATTGTAAATTCGACGAGTTGTTTAATATTGATGAGTTACTGAATATATGTGGATTATTCGAGCAACTGAGCAAGTATTGCTCGATTCGATGAAATACTGATAAATTACTGAAATTGATAGTTGGATCAATATTCGAGCAACTGAGCAAGTATTGCTCAATTCAACGAATTACTGAATATCGAGAATTTGACGAGCAATTGAGCAAGTATTGCTCAATTCGAAAAAAAATAATGAATGTTGATGATTTGACGTACAATTGAGCAAGTATCGCTCAATTAGGCAAATTACTGAATGTTGATAATTTGTCGTGCAATTGAGCAAGTATTGCTCAATTTGACAAATTAATGATAAATTACCAAATATTGATAGCTGGATCAATATTTGAGCAACTGAGCAAGTATTGCTCGATTCGACGAAACATTTATTGGTGACGTGACCCAATAAAATATAAAAATATTAGTAAGCTACCAAATATTATATGATTAATTCAGATGTTGGTTGCTGAATCCATCATAAATTCATTAGTGTTTGAATCATGCTCAGAGTGATGATTCGTGGAGCATTTATTCAAAACCTTAATTTCAGATCATAGTTGCTGAATCGCTGAAAATAGGTCATGAGTGATAGAGGGACCGACCACATGGGATGATGGGCGTCCATGTGGTGCCCGTGCTCGAGTGAGCATGCACCAGGTTCTCGGTTGAGGATTGGTGAAATAATGATGATTAAATGTTGGTTTCATCATTTACTGAAATATTGCTGGGTTCAACATTAGGTGATAAAACCTAGGTATGAAAGATGGGGACCGACCAAGAGAGCATGGGACCGGCTCTTGGTGGTCACGTGACTAGTTGTTGGCCGTTTGAGCAATCCCCAGATTGGTTGGAGATAGTTTGGGCCCAATACGAGCAATTGAGCAAATTAGGTCAGAATTATGAAAACGTGTGGGACCGGCTTTGTACAAGCCCTAAGGATGACTCTGGTCGGTCATGAAGGCATGCACGTGTTGCCGTGGTGCCGTGTCTCCGCATCGAGAGTTTGGTATTTTTCGATGTGCGTTCGAGCAATGTTGTGAATTTTGAAGAGTTTCATCTTGGTGAAATTCTTGATTTTTGTTGGAATGAGCATGTATGCTCAATTGATCAATATTTTGTAAATATTAAAATAAGTGTATTTTAACATTTAAAATTGCCGTGGGAGGCTATCCGGTCGTGTGACCATGTTGGCTTTTGGTTTTTCATGATTCGAGCAAAATTTGAGAAGTTATGACGAAATCATGATTTTTGCTCAAACCCAGGAGTTTCATGAATTTAGGAAAATAAAAATTATAAAAGACTAGGGATTGCAAGGTGTGGGACCGACCATGGCTAGGGCATGGCCGGCCGGCTATGTTGCCCGGTCCCGCACACCTTTCCCTATTTTATAATATTATTTTTCATGAATCCTTGAAGTTATGGAGAATCCTTGGAGTTATGGAGAATCCATGAGTTTTTGTTGAAACAAAGGAGTTTCATGAGATTAGGGAATAATAATTATAAAAGCTAAGAATTGTGAGGTGTGGGACCGACCAAGGCTCGGGCATGGCCGACCGGCTAGGTTGCCCGGTCCCGCACACCTTTCCTTATTTTATAACATTATTTCATGAATCCATGAAGTTATGGAGGATTCATGAGTTTTTGTTGAAACAAAGAAAGTTGCTAAAACCAAGGAGTTTTCATGAGTTCATGAAATAACAAAAAATAAGGAAAATAATGGAAGAGGCATGGACCGACCATGACTAGGGCACGGCCGTCCGGCCGGTGGGCCCGACCCTGGGCGCCTCTTATTATTTTATTAATATTTATTGTTTTCTCCTGTTTTGCGTAGGATTCCTCATTTTTTCATATTTTTTGGATGCTCGTTCGTGCATCCGGGTGCTCAGTCGTGCATCATTGTCGAATACACTTGCACCATTTTTGTGGGGCTTACTCAGTGATAGTCCAGATGCCCGGTTATTGAGTATTTATTACTAATTTATGAAATTCAGTGGAGAATAATTCATGAAACTGAGTAATAAAAATGAATAGTTGTTAATTATTAATTCATAGGATTAGCTGTGGATTCGACCATGAACTCGGAATAATAAAACATGCATTACCATTCCATGGATCGTGGATTCGACCATAGGATCGGAGTAATAAAATTATCTATTACCATTCCGTGAGATTAGCAGTGAATTCGATCATGAAATTGGAATATGAGATAATATAATAGTTTATTGCCATTCTATAAGATCAAGCCGTGGATTCGATCATGTAATCAGAACAATTGTTATTGCCATTCCATGGGATCAGGCCGTGGATTCGACCATGGAATAGGAGCAATTGTTATTGCCATTCCATGGGATCAGGCCGTGGATTCGACCATGTAATGGGAGCAATAATAGATTATTCTGGGAATTCAGTGGTGAATGTCGCGGCAGAATTAATCTATTGCAGAAAAGATATTAGCCAGTTAAAGCGTCACATCTATTCTGAATGGTGCATAGTCAGGGAGTCACGACGTTGTTTACGACCTGAAGGCGTTAGTGCTCTCAATCTACGGAGAACTGCCTGAATCTATACACGGTCTCTCCACATAGTTAGGTAACGGTGAGTGTCACCGACGTCCTGAAGGCGTCCGCCGCCCAACTATTCTTCTATGTGGAGGTGGGTCTCTCTCCTGCAGTCACGGAAAAATGAGTGTCACCGACGTCCTGAAGGCGTTAAGCTCTCAATCTACGGAGAACCTCCCAAATACGTTATTCTGCATAGAGGTCACGACGAAATGCCAGGGATCGAACGCTCATCTAGTGGAGGCTTTTCGAAAGACATGTTCATCATGGCTTCGTAAAATATGAATAGTCACATGCCTGAATCCGTATCAGAAACATGCAGTATCATGATTTTACGGTTCTGGCCTTTGTTAAGAATGCACCATCAACACTTGGATCTTCGCAACATGTAATGTCTTGGTATCATGAACTTGAACAACTTACATCGTTCGATTTTCTTTGCTCTTGTAATTAAGTCTTCAACTTTGATTTTGAATTTTACTATTCTTTCTATCGTTGCTTATAAACCTTAAACGTCTTCAACTTTCTTCATAGATTTTGATGTCGCTTCACTTGTTGATGATGATAAGTTTCTACTGAGAGAGAGTCGTAATCCAGTGACTAAGACTACATTGTGAGGTTGCTTTGTCTTTTTGGCATTTCCTTTTGGCCTAATTGTCTTTCCATCATGGATGGTTAGGTCCATCACGATTACCCTCTAAAAGGTAAATTTTCTCTCAACAATGTCTTTTTCTCTAATGTCTCACTAGAATGTCATCCCTAGCAATTCGAATTTCCATCTTTTCGGTGAGAAACAATATGTAAACTTAGCTAACCGAATACTATGTGACACTAAAAGTTTATCCCTTACCCCCAAAATTAAATCTAACATTGTCCCCAATGTTCTAAAGATGAAATTAAAAGCATGAACAACGAGAAACTGTTACCACTTGAAGGAAAGGAAATAAGGAAGAATATTACTGTGTCGCAAGAACATGGGTTACCTCCCAAGAAGTGTTAAGTTTAAAGTCTTCAGCCAGACATTGAAAGGGATTAGTCACCTCGTAGAATCATAAATCAATAGCCGGAATAACTGTGGGTCATCTGGATCAAAAAGCATTACCCAAAATAAGAGGAAACTGCAACAGACCAAGAAGATATCGTACATACCCTTACCTAACTTTATGTTTAAGACAACTACATCTAGTTGTGGTTCAGGTTCAGGCTATATAAAAGGGTCAAGATAATATGTTTTCATGGGCTGGATTTCCTCAAATGAAGGATCCTGAAAATCAGGTTGAAGAGTCTGAAAAAACTCAACTAAGAACTTGGAAGCACGTAATAATAACCTGAATAACTGGGGATCCTCGAAGTCAATCAGATTTGAATCACATATCTGACCACTATGAAAGTGGTGGTCTTTCATAAGAAAATGTGTCGATTCTAATTTCCTAAAGTAATTAGGTTTAGCCTCAAAACTTAATATCTGACACATTTGAATTTCATAAGTTCCCACAATTTGAAGAAAAGTTTTGGTGGGAAAACAAAATCAATCATGGTATCGTAGCCTGGGTTAACCACATCAACCAGAGGACGGGTTTCTAATAACTGAACTTCTCTATGGACATAATTAGGTTCAGGAAAACGTGTATGAAGATAATCTTGTAAAATGGTTGAGGCATAGATATCAAGTCCTACAAGAGGGAACTTTCTGAGAGATAAAGATAAGGCACATGGAGAATAATAATCACCCCCAAACTTAGAGTTTTCAGTGTCTCTAGGTAGACTAGTCACAATTTACCTAATTTCTAGATCATGAGATTCCTGAAAATGGTCAATTGGTTCTTCTAAGTTACAATCAGCATCCTCACTTATCTCTACGAGTTTATCTTCTTCTAAGACTAGTGTTTCTAACTCGCTAGACTCTAAAACAGTTTTCTCAGAATAAACCTATTCCTCTAAACCATCATTGGCTTTATAATCAAAAGGAAATACTACATCGTCTAAAACGGTGATATCTCTAGTCAAATCCTAGTCCTTTTGAATAAGTGAATAATCATTAAAATTATCGGGATTTGAATCAGAAATAGTACTATCATTGTGAAGCTCAACTGGAGTAACAATTTCCAGATCACTATGCCTACATATGTACGATTCTTCATCAACACTATCCTCATCATAATCATCATTATAATAACGAGAAAATGGTTGAACCTCACCTAAAGTAGTGTCCCCAATTCTAACCTCATTATTTTCATTAGGTGAATAGTAACGATCCTCATTTTCAAGGGTGAAACTGGGAACAATGTGTTGGAAATTCAAGATTACTTCGAGCAATTCTTTCGTTCGTCTCAGTTATTTGCTTGAGGGTATCTTCTAAAGAAGGTTCACTCATTGTTGCAATTCTTTCATCCATAACTACGCTATTCATCTCATATAACTTACGTGTTGACTCAGGTAACTCCCTGGGGGACTCTTCTAGAGGAGGAATAGGAATAGAAGGATCATAAAAATGACTACTTTTTAATAGTTTGATTGTATCCTACAAAGACGAGGAACTAGTGCAATAATCTTCGTGCTCGAATGACCGATGCGCGTGTGGATAGTAATTGGGCTCACCATGGTATGACCCATAACCATCAAAAGGTTGGCATTCCCAACCATTATTCACACTATGGTCATAAAAAGAGTAATGTCCATATTGGTCAGTTGGATATTCATTGTATTGGCTGTTGTAATACCAGTTCGACATCCTAACTGCAAGGGAATTCTACAAAGCACAAACAAGGATGACTCAACCAAAACAAGCCTATTGAATCTAGCAAACAAAAAGCATGATGGCTCCCTTAGATTGTTTTTAGACCAGTTTATACTCTTCCGAAAGGCAATTCGTTACAATTTCAGCAAGCCTCTCAGGAATCAATCTGAATTAAAGTAAGCTAAATAGAGACAGGAGAAGCTCAATGGAGCTTGAATACCCCTAACATCACCGGCAACATTTCCTTGGGTTACAAGGAGGCACACTCAACTTACAGTAATCATCATGAACTTCGAGTTAAGCTTAATAGAGCAACCAATATGTCTTTTGAACGACTTTCCTATTAAGCTCGTTACCCTATCGGCCTCGTTCTAGTCAAAATTTTAAGGCTTAGGTTCGCGTAGGTTACGTATTCCTATGGTGGGCAAGAAGGAAACGGTGATGAAATCCGAGTCCTTATCTTGATTTGGCCAGCAGGCCAGGCCTTGCCCTTTACTAGAAATTAAACCCGTGTTCAGAGCTCAACATATATATATATATATATGCATTACAAAATCATCCAGTAAACCCGCTGACAGGGGATTTCCAGGTGTTTAGAATTCTTACCTCTCGTTCCAGACGGGGATGAACCGTTGAAGTCAACTCGAGCCACCGACTCCTATGCCAGTGTACGAACCCGAGGGACCGAGGCAATATCGTAATTTCCATCCTTCCTTGTGCAGTTTAATATTTAATTACCCTTCCTTAGGGTTTAAAAATAATAATAATGTCCTAATGTCCAAAGTTCAAAAGAAGAAGTCCAAAAGAAAAGAAAATTACAAAAATAAAAGATATTCTAATACAATTTCTAAAATTTCTCATTAATATTAAATTTCTTTTCTTTTGCATTATTGGATAAAGAGTATTACATTAACTAGTTGGAAGCCTAACAAGCTAAGCTCCAATAACATACTACTACATTAATTGAACAGGTTGCTGTGCTAGCCTACCAACGAGTCTCATGGGTAGCCTAGTCAAAGGAGCCGAAGCGGATGGGGGGGCTGAGATTGTGTCACAAGGGGGGAAAACTAACTCTACCTTCCATGATAATTTATGCAATATTACGCCATTTGGGGCTCGAACCTGGGACCTCCTGGAACGCATGAAACTTTGGGGAATGGGGATGACCAGCTGAGCTAGGTACCTGTTTTTAAAAAAAAAGATTAAAAGGAAAAAAAAACTAAAATCTAAAAACCTAAAAAATAAAATAAATAAAATACTATATCTTTTTTCCTTTTCTATTAGCTTTTATCTTTGACTCCAAGTGTTTTGGTCACCAAAGTCTTTGGCTAATTTCTTTTCGATCCAAACTCCAAACTTGTAGCACAAAGATAAATACCCAAAGAAGCGTAAAATAGAACAAAGTAAAAATAACAAAAATAAAACCTAAAAAATAAATATAAAAACTCTAACTTAAAATCAAGTCCGCGTAGGCGGCGCCAAAAATTGATAGGATTTCAATTGTGTTGTAGTAAGATGATTCGTTCAAGACTTGTGAAAGCAATATATTTTAGACCTAATTTTAAAACTAAAATATGATAAACTCAAAGTAAAAGATGATGTGAATATTATGGAGAAACCGGGGCTAGGATTCCACCATTCATTAATAATTATGTGATTCAAAATTAATTTATATCATGCAATTAACAATTGGTTCGATTTTAAATTATTGCCATAATCACATTTCCAAAATATCAAATGTTAGTCACAAGTATAACGCATCAAGAGTCTTAAACTAAGCATGCACTATCAAGAGAAAACACATTTGATTAATAAAAACCATTTAATTCATTTTTTAATCAATGCAATTAATCATATAAAAATATTGCATAAAATTTGAGTAGAGATTACCACATAATTCTGGAGAGAATGGCTTCCTCCATCACCCCAAGGATTGGGTTTAACTCCTCATGTTGTAGACACTCTCAAAAGATATTTTTTTATTGCTCAAAAAGTGCTTACAATGATGAAAATGGAGAAAATAATAAAAGCAACGAATTTGCAACGATTATCAGGCGTTACAAACTCGCTGTTTACAAAGCAGGTGTTGTGAAATGAAGATATGCGTTACTAATGGACTGTTACAGAACTTGAAATATACGACATTAAACAACGACTGTTCCTGACAGCATAGTGTTCTTCATGTTCATCTTCTCTGCAACAACATAAACTTCTCTTTGAAACTCGTGATTACTCACTCCGTTGATCTCTGTTCCGACCCCTATCTCTCCATGACATTTATCTGAGCCCCGCAAAGCCTTTTTATTGTCATCTGCTCATCCAAATCTTTGCAATAAATGCAGATAATTCTCCCATTACTCTCTTTGCAAAACACGGTATATTCTTTCCTTTCATATCTCTATACGCAATAATCCTCAACAGACACGCTCCAAACACGCTGCATACTCATCTAAGATTGAGTCAAACTCATGCAACAACAAATCTTCACGTATCTTCCACAAGTAAACCCAACAGAACCCCGAGTTCTTCTCACAGAAGAAATACACGTCCATGTTTCTTCAGTTCCGATGATTCAACTAAGTTTAGTCGAAACAAACAACTAAACCAACCCTGTTTCGAAAAAACAGGCTGGTTCCAATCCAAATTCGAGATTCAATCTCTGTCAAACTCCCCCACAATCCTTCACAGAAACTCTCGGGTTTTTGTGACTTCCCTGTTGTGTTCAGTCCAGTCGATTCAGGCAATTTTAATTGATTCTAAAGCACATACCATCTCTGTTATCTCAAAACAAGTCATCCCAAAAAGTTTCAACCATTTTAGTCTCTCTAGAACATCCCAAAATTTCGAACCCTAATTCTGGTTCTTTTGAAACTAGATTTTCCCGCCAAAACAGAAGTTTGAAATGTTGAAAATGAAGTGCCCTTATCCAAAACAACGGTGTCTTTAACAGTTGGTTGAAAATAGTAAAGAGGGTGCCCCTTATCCACCAGTGGGGTTCCCTCAGTAATTTGTTGGGTGCCTTTATCAATTTCTTTAGGTGCTTTTATAACTTTTATGGGGGTGTCTGCAACACATGTCTGGGGTGCCTTTAACATATTTCTGGGGTGCCTTTAGTAATTCTATCCCGGGGGGGGGGGGGGTCCAAATACCACTTTCCGAGAAACTTTTTCCATAAGAGTTTATTTCTCCGAAAACACCTATACACACATTAAAACACCATAATTAGTACAAAAATTGAGCACTAACGATACACACATTGAGGACAATTCAGACACAAAAATGTGTTTATCAAAGAGTTGCAGTGAGAAACTCGGGGAGAATATTGCAGTCGATAAGAATGTTGGCATTGATATTATCGGTGATGGTTATTAATGCAATGGTGCTGTGATACGAGATGGTTGTGGTGCATAAAAGAGCTCAAGTTAATGTCAGTGTTGAAATGGAGAGAACTCGAGTTATAAAACATGGAGCTTTGGTTTTCATGGCTGGAGTAATGAATTGGAGGTATGGGTTGCTATTATTGAATGGAAGTTTGAAGCTGGAAACTGAGTCGAACCTGCCAATGCCGAGAGATGAAGATGGGTTATGAACTGAGAAGAACTTGACATGGCCAGTTGAGTCTCGAGTGTTGATGTCATTAATGGCCATTGGAGATGAGAATTGGCAGTGAAGAATAATATGGCCGAGTATAAGAAGGAAATCAAGAAAAAGAGCAAGTCCGATTAAGGGAGTTGAGAATTCAAAGAGTCTACTTACGATACAAAAGCTCATAGTGGGTAGTTACAGATTAACTTGTGGTTTGGTACTTCATCGTAGGAGATTAAAAGTGAGGGTATGGTGATATTTTCAAACCGTACATAATCTTAGGCGAACATACGGTTGGAAAACTCTACCGGAGACAAAGTCAGGGAAAAGACTATGTTACCGGCCGTGAAAGTAATACAAGGGGAAGGCTGTCAATTTAATAGCACTGACAGGCCAGATACATGTAATGATAAGGAAATGGATTGGGCTTCTGTCCGTCTGCACGGCCCATTGGCTGAAGACCACACACGACCATGTTTGGGTTAGTCTTTTTGGTGCGTTTTAGCAAGTGGTCGCAACATATTTTTTAACGGGATTTGAGCATGGGCCATCTACACTTTTGATACATATAAATTATCATAATATCTTTTAATCTTTTATCAAGCCTTTGGAGAGAAGAACACAAGATGAAAAATCTAGGGTTTGGAGCTATTTTCATCACCGTAACTATTTCTCTTACTTTTATCATATGTATCTCATGGGTTTTACTAATCCCATGAGTAACTAAACTTCTTAGTGATTGGGGATGAATTCTTAGTTCTATTTCATGATTCAATTTAGCATACAAATCTATTCATAATTATTCATATGATTATCGTGTGTTTTTACTATAATAATTTTATATTATATCTGATTGATAAATTGTATATGTGGATAACTAAGTCAGTTTATTAGTGAATCTAATGCTAGTAATGAGTTAGGATATCCGTAATTGTTGAATAACTCTTACACAAGTAGAAATTGTGAAACCTTGCAGAGGGATTCTGTGGAGCAATCACAAGTAAAAACAACCCTAGTAAGTGGACCGAGCGTACTGAGTTTAACTGCTAAGATCAAAGATAAATTCACAAACCTTAAGGTGGTTCAGACGGATAGAATTTGGAGACTAGGCTTACCTGTTTTCTATTGATATAAGGAATTTTGGGGATAGCTAAGCGTACCTGCTATCCTACGGTTGGTGATAATCTGCGAATGATAAAAAAAGAAGAAGATGAATATACTACTTTGATGACTGTTTAGTAACGAAGAAGGATTCCATGATCTTTTCTCCATTGCTTGCAATATTAATTATTTTTAATTGCTTTGTTATTTACTTTGTTCTAAGATCTAAAACAAACCCCCATTGTGATATTTTGACATTTAAATCTCCCTGCTCTTTGTGGGAACGAACTTTACTTCCATCATATTATTTATTAATTGAGTGTATTTAAAATCACCAATTTGATTGCACTTACGACACGCATCAGTTTTATATACTGACCCCACTCAATTTCTAGGAAAACTATTTGACCCTTCTAAGTTCCACTCTAATTATGCATATTAACATCTTTTTCCAAAAGAATTTCAGTAAACACCCTCACTAGGATTCAAATTTCCAAAGTTGCAACTTCATATTTGAGTTGAGCTAAGATGTATGCTCATATACTACTAGATATTGACGAAATTTACCGCACACTCTAAAATTTTGGGCGGCCTTCGACTGCGTCTCTCAGTTCTTTGACCCCAATGATCTAAATTCCTAGGTACGCCACTGGATTATCACTAGTTCTATCTTCAGAACTCGAATCAAATAGATCTGAAACAGTCAATCCTTAAACAAACTTGAGTAGCATTATATCAGAAGAGATGGACAATAAAATAAACAAGTTTGATAGATCAAACTATAACTACACTTTTAGTCAATTAAACCAATAATCGAAAACCTATATGATTTACTTTCCCATCAATGATACTACTAAAAGCTTCTTGATCCCAGAGAATACTTTAAAATGAAGGCCATACAAGAGATTTCACCTAATTAGATTACTCTCATTTATCAACGAGTGAGCTTCATACACAAATGGTTAGGAAGTATCTCACAGGATGAGTTTATGAGAATACTTGTTCCACTATTTATAATGTTATGACCAAGGCTTGTTTGGACAACAAGGAATTACAAAATTCAAAAATCCTTAAGATATGCAATATATATATATATATATATATATATATACAGTATAACTTCTTTAAAGTAATACTCGATAATATAATATTCTCGTTAAAATAATAAAATTTCCTGGTCCCGATTCGGGCCTTAAGTGCTAAAATAATAAATTCGATAAAATCATAAAATAATACATTTCAAAAGTTCCCCTTAATGATTGTTAGGTCCCAAATAATATATAAAATAATAAATGCTACTAGAAAAATAAAAAAATAATTTCATACATATTAAATTTTCCCAAAATATAATTTAATATTGGTTTCTTTTTCTTTAAAACTCAAATCAAGTTGTAGTTTATCCCTAATAATTCGTAATGCAATCAAAGTACCCGGGGCCACGTTGTTATACTGCAACAAGAAGTAATTTTGAAGTGTCATTAATACTTGGAGTGCGAGTATTTGTATTGCAATTAGTCAATAATATAATGCTTTTATAAAATTAGTCGATATTTTGCTTAACCTACAAGTATTATTCAACCTCCAAGCTAGGAATTACTTTCTTAAATAATTATATATTACTGAATTAAAAAATAATAATTTATTATATTATCGATAATATAATAATTCTTTAAAATAATAATTTTTCTTGGTCCCAAGCCTATTATTTTATAGAAGTTATACTGTATATATATATATATATTTTAGGTTTTGACAAATTCTAATTATAATCCAACTCACATACCAAAATCACTCTTAGTTGACAGCTAGTATTAACCAGCATACATTCATATACTTTACTAATATAGTAACTAGAGAAATAAAAATCTATGGGATATGGTAAGCACATAAACTCAATAGCTAAAAAGATATATAATATTTTGTTTGGGATCTCGCCTTGAGAATCAAGGAAAATTCTTGAACCTTAAGTCATAAGAGTTTAGCACATTTTCAAATCACTATGTCAATATTATGAGAATACTGTATTATTCCTAGGTCAATCCGTATACATCTCGATATTTTTTCAAACCCTAAGATCACCAAACATATGAAAAGTACAAATACAGATTAAACTCATATAAGATCAGTTAGGGATCGGTTCTCGCCACAAGGGAAAGTCCCGAACTCTCTTTCGACTACGAAACGTTATTTCGCAAGTCTACTTCCTTATATTATGAATATGATATTTCGTCATATAAAATCCCAAGGGTTGAATCCATTCCGAAAGTTTAAACACATTATATAGTAACAACTTACCAACTAGTGTAACATCGTTTCACAAAGACTATAGATAAACTGTACTTCATAACTCCATATACCAAAGTTGTATAAAACAACTAATATATATTTCCTTGAAACTTCGATCATAGTATAATGACCAAGTCATCGTAATAGATACAATTAAACAAACAATACTTCGTATGTTATGATTCCATTAAAAACTAAACTTGAAAGAACGTAGATAGAAATGAAACAAGGCAAGTATGTGGTTACTAACCTCGAACTGAAGAATGATGTGTTCGTTGATGCAGATATGTCTTCAGGTTCTTCATGAGTTACAAAAGCGAGTCTCGTTATTTTTACATTCCTAGTCTAACCTAAATTAGTTGACTATAGTAATCAAATCAAGCAGCTTCGAGTTTTGAAGCTAAAATATGACAACCAAACTGTAGTTGCAGGAAATCCCACACTACACCCCTCACTAGATTCAATGTAATTAACTCTCTGAAAGATGATAAACTTTGAATTTCATTGATTATTCTCTTGAAATGTTTACAAATACAATTAGAACAAAACCAAAGCAATTACAATTACTCTCTGTTTTCTCTCTCTTAATGACTTGCTTAACAACCCCAAAAAGATCTCCCCTACGACAGACTTACACGACCCTTTATATAGGGTATTACATATTGGATGACAGCTAAGCTGTCCTTTATTTTCGGAAACAACTCGCGAATCCTCGCGAGTGTGTAATTGCTTGTTCTCGCGACACCCCTAATTCTCGCCAAGTCTTCACACTTTCCTCATGTTCTGACTGTCGTCACCTATTACGTCATTTATTTACCTCCATGCGACTCCTTCGCGACGCAGTCGTTTATTAATCTCGCGAAGTATTGGTGTTGCGATATTCTGATCCTACACAAACTTGACATACCAACGCTTGGAGAGTTTGATCGAGAAATGCTCTAATAGCTAACACGTACATTGTTGAAATGCTTATACTGTTTGTGCTATAGAGTTGACTGATGCCATCATTATTTGAACAACAATCTTTTATGGCCAAATTTTTGATATTTCACCAAAAGTGTATTTCGTGCTTTTGGTAGTTTGTAGGGATTCGTTTCCAATGACGCAAATATTACAACGTAGAGGTGTTACCTTCCCAAACGAAAGATAAAAACTCTGCAACTTGGAGCAGGAAAATCTGAACCACCTGTTGTTTTATTGAAGTTTCACTCAGGTAAATTGAGATTTTTTTTTTTATAAAAATCTTTAAGATAAAATGGGTGTTTTCCAAATATTTGACGTATAATTTCATTGTGTGGTTCTAAACACGAAAGGTAAGAGCTTCGACATTTGGAGAATTCTTTCGTATATAATTTGTTGGGTTATTTCGAAAGAACGAAATAATGTAGCTTTGAGGAAAGAATTGAAATGTCAAGCATTATTCATATTGTATATTAATATATATTTATTTTTTCGATCATGTAAAGACAAATTTAAAAAAAAACGTATAAAAGACAACGTGTAACCATGATACAGGTCCAAAATACAATTCAATACATTAATCCTAAAATAAAGTAGAACTCCTCCCAATTCATAATTAGATTCCTAAAAATAAATAAATATTTAAACCAGTTATTCGAAGAACCCCATTGATATATATCTTTTGATCTTATTTACGATTTCTTTCTTCGCCCTATCTTTTCATTCCCCATTGCTCTTATGTTTTCCCACATACCAAATAACAGACCCTATCTTTTTTTTTTTATTGGAAAACTTGGAAAATGTTATAAATGGCTTACCAGAAGTAATCAAGAAGAGCTCAAAGAGCTTACAAACCCAGCTGCATGACAAGAGTCAAAACAGGAAACCCAAAAAAAATGAAAAGAACACAAACTAAATTACAAAGAAACTGTCCCAACTCCCTATTAAAATGTCATACTGATCCCCTTTAATTCATCTGCATTCCTCTTCCAAAGGTAGACTTGGATTTTAACGTGCTCAATAACCCCTTGAATATCCGTATTTCCATCGTCAAAAAAGATTTTATTCCAATAGTTCCAGATGGACCAACAAATGGAGGTAGGAATTAGAGGTCAAAGTAACTTCCCAATTAGATGATGCAAACGCGAACTCCACCCCTTGATAACGAGATCTATACAATTGAACGACGTCCTTGAAATGTTTCCAGATTTGAAACGAGAAATTACAATTGAACAAAAGATGTTCCAAAGTTTCTCCATCTTTACAAAAAATCAAACACCCATTCACGATAAGTTTTCCTTTCCTATAAAGGGTGTCCATCGTAGTAAGTTTTTTGGGGTACACTGGTCAAAGAAAAAACCCAATCTTATGTTGCCAAGACTTAGACCAAATACTATGATGAAGGTACGGAGAAGCTTGTTCCTTTTCTAACTTGGAGTAACACGACTTAACCGAGAAGACACCGAAACTATTAATGTTCCATTTGATGGAGTCTGACCTTGTCCCCAGAATAACTCATTCAATAATCGAAGTTAAAGCACATACCTAGGCAATTTGTGGTTGCGTCAGCCTCTATTCAGGCCCAAGTTCCCTGCTCCTCCTTGTTGAAGTCGAGGAACACATCTCTCGACAGTCCAATTCTTGGTAGAGCAATGGCATACACTTGTGGGAAAGTTGTGGAGAAGGCACCGTACCAACCCAGTAGTCTTCCAAGAATAAAATTGAAGTACCATATCCAACCTGCAAGATGTAATTTGATTTGAATTTGTTGAGATGCTTGTATATGCCTTCCAGATTCCGCAACCAGCAGGACCTTTTGGAGCTTTGGTTTCTCTATCAAAGTTCGTCGACCCATACTTAAAAGCCACTCCCTTTCTCCAAAGAGAGTCGTTCTCGTGACTGTAGCGTTATAACCACTTCAAAAGCATAGCCTTATTCATGACCCCTAAACCACCATGCTTAAGAGGGATGCACACTTTATCCCAACCAACAAGATGATAGCCCTTTTAGCATCACCAGGATCACAAAGAAAGTCTCGAATCACTTTCTCCAAGGATCCCAACCAACATACCATATCTTGTTGAATAACTTCCTTCCCTTGCTAATCTCCCAAGACCAAAGTGTTCCTTTACACGATATCTTGTGAATGTCCCAACTGTTTTCTTGTGAATGTCCCGCTATATATCCACTCCCCCCGTTCTGATTTACTTGCTATTTCAGGGTTTCTTTTGTGTTCCAAATTAGATGATAGTTTTAGTATTTTTCCCAATTCTCACTAGTCTACCACTGCTTTGGAATCACACCAGAGAATTAATTCTCATCGTAATCAACATAAAAAATTACTCTTGTTTTTAAATATACCCCATGGAGGATATATACTCAATCTTGGTTACTTCTTTACTCATCATCTCTTCATCTTCTGCTTCAAAAAAATAAAAAACATTCTTCATCTTCTTCTCTTCAAAAACCATGGATCAGGATATGCTAGATTATCTAGTGTCTTTGGATTACACTCTTATACGATATTATCAAGTTACTCCGTATGGCCGAACAACAAGAAGAGTGATCCAAGAGATTGATGTCAATTTGCCGCCCAGAGAAGATGGTTTTGAAAGTTATGCTTAGGCTCGTCAACATGCTGCTAATAAGATGTTGAAAATATATCTACCCAATTTTTTTTTATTAAGAAACACCTAATGATGTACTCCATTTTAAGAAATCTGTGTAAGAAACATTAGGGTGAGATGTTATTTCAATGAAATCTTTTAATGGTTAAGAAATCTTTTGTGTAACGTTACAACTGCCAAAAACTTTGATATTCTATCCCTTTGTAAACGAAGTGAGTTTGTTTGAGATTATATATGTGTCTTTGTAGATTAGCATTTACACCTGCAACATTTAACATCACACTTTCAGAAGATGAAGAGTTTACTTGTCCAGTTGATGAATCCATAATGATAACAGGTACATTGCTTAACCTTAAAACTACTTAGCGTATTCTTCTTGGATAGGTCCTTCTGGAGAAATCTTTATTGCATACAATATGATGTTGATAATCCTCTTTTGCACTTAGTCTGGCAAGGGAGATTCTCGTTTGGTTTTGATTTTTTTTTGTTGGGTTAGCTCTTTTATATCCTTAGGAACTTTGGTCAGTGAAAAGTAACGTCTGACCTTAGGAACTGGGCAAACCTTTTTTGGTTGGAACGTTCATTCGTTATTTTTGGGTTGTTAATGTTATCAAAGTTTTCATGAAAATCTTTTTTTATTTTTAAGATTTTTATTTAGTGCTTCGGGTCCGGATGGATTTCCTATGAAGTTCTTTATTGTTTGTTGGGATTTCCTAAAAGAAGATTTGATGAAGGTTTTCGAAGAATTTCATGACCACAATATTCTTCATTCGTCATTCAAAAATATTTTTAATGCGCTTATTCCTAAGAAGGTGGGTGTAGAGGAAGTAAACGATTTTCGACATTTTAGCCTTATTGGGAGTGTGTACAAAATCATTTCAAAGGTCTTGGCAGAGCGTTTAAAAGTGTACCTCCCTACTCTAATCTCAACAACTCATTCTAGTTTTATTAAAGGAAGACAAATTCTTGATGGAGTTTTGATAGCAAACGAATGTGTGGATTCTAGACTTCGTCAAAAATTACCGAGGTTGGTTTGCAAGCTTGATTTTGAAAAGGCGTTTGATAACGTGAATTAGAATTTTTTAAATGAAGTCTTGTTCAAAATTGGGTGTGGTGGTGTTTGGAGGGCTTGGATTAGAAATTGTTTAACATTCTCAAAGTTCTCGGTTTTTGTTAATGGATCGTCTTTCGGCTACTTTGGTAGTGAAAAGGGACTTCGTCAAGGAGACCATCTTTCTCCTTTTGTTTTCATTATTTTTGGTAAAGTATTAAGTTGTATGTTGAGCAAAGCACCAGAACTTGATCAAATATCGGGCTTTTCGGTCAATGAGGGGGGAACAAAAATAAATCACTTGTAATTTGCCGATGATACTATCATTTTTCTTGATGCTAAGATAGAACAAGTTGATGCCCTTCGTTACCTTCTTCTTTGTTTCGAGTTAACCTCGGGTTTGAAGATAAATTTCTCTAAAAGTAGCTTATTTGGGGTCGGGGTCGGGGAGGAAGTTGAAAATTATGCTAACATGCTTGGATGCAAGTATGCAAGTTTTCCTAGCATATATCCCGACCTACCTTTGGGAGACATGGTAGGAGGCACTCAAAAATGGAAAAAAACACTTGAAATTTGTGGGAAAAGAGTTACTTCTTGGAATGGAAAAACAATAGCAAGAGGAGGTAAGTTAACTCTCATCAAAAGCGTTCTAGCTAGTCTACCCATTTATTATCTCTCTATTTTTCTATATCCTTGCTCCATAACTAAGAAATTTGATAGAGTTGTGAGAAATTTCTTATGGGATGATCAAAATAAGAAAAGAATTCATAATATTGGCTGGAAATTGTCTTCAAAACCAAAAGAAAAGGTGGTCTTGGTATAAGAAGAACTAAGCAAGTGAACTCGACTTTGCTAAAAAAATGGTGGTGGCGCTTTGGCATAGAGAAAGATGCGTTCTGGAGGAAGATCATAGTTGAAAAATTTGGCGAAACATTTACCGGTTGGGAAACTCTCTAACCCAAAGAATCGAAAGGTGGTAGCTTGTGGTTTAATATCTATAAAGAGCTTGAAGATTTCAAAAAAAGTATTAGATTCAAGATTGGAGCGGGTAAGGAAACTAGATTTTGGGAAGATTCTTGGCTCTTTGGCTTATGAAGCTTCAAGGACCAAGGAGTTTGTGGTGGCTAGTATGTATGAAGTTAGGGAAGGTGGTGTAAGGTGGGCGTTTATGTCTAGGAAATGATACTCTCAAACCATTACAAGTGAAGTGTTATCTATATCAAATCTTCTTTATTCCATCTCCATTCAAGAAGAGGTTATGGATACACGAATTTGGGTTGGTAGTGATCATGGTCAATATACGGTTAAGGATGGAATTAAAGACAACAACGATCAGGGTGAGCCGGATTATCCAATAATCAATGTTCTTTGGAGTAATGAGTACCCTCACAAAATCAATTTCTTTCTTTGTCTTCTCTCTCATGATCGGGTAATGACGACGAATAAACTTTTAAGAAGAGGTATGGATGTCTCTAGTGTTTGTCATTTTCGTGAGGACGACGATGAATCGAGTTCCCAATTGTTTTACGGCTTTTGGAGAATCCGGAGAATATGGGATTACTTTATTAAAGGGTGCCACTTTGGAAAGTCATACGACCCCAATGTCATTGCATATATGAAGGCTTGGAAGTTTAATTGGGGGATCAAAGACTTAGTCGCATATGGAATAACATTCAGGTTGCTATATGGTGGTGTATTTGGAAAAAGAGAAATGCAAGAACCTTCGATAACAAAAAGAAAACTTTGGCAAGCCTCATTAGAAATATCAAATTGCAAGCGTTCTTTTGGGCCGGATCGAATACAAGAATGTTAGACCTTATGGAAAATATGGTGATTTCTTTATGGGATACATTATACCGGCCTTTGTAATTTTTTTGTGTTTTTACTTGGGTAGATGAATTTCCTTTTAATTCTTTTTTTTGTTCGGTTGTAATCATTGGGTTTTTTGTTTTTTTTTTAATAAGAAAGGAATTGCATTGATAAAATTAAGAGATTACATCCAGTCTCTCACTAATGAGAGTTTCTACCCAAATCGGCAGAGATTAAGACCACACTACATTGGTTTGGCTGTTTCTAGCCTCCTTGGCTAATAGATCATCTACCTCATTAGTCTCCCTAGGAACATACTTGCATAACCAGTGATTAAATGACTTAAGCAGAAATTGACAATCCCTAATAATGTTGTTTGTAGTCCAGTTAACAGCACCTACTTTGCCATTTACGGCATTTATTACATTTAAACTATCACCCTCTAGATATAAATTGTTAATATTCTTCTCCTTAGCCCACTTGATACTTCCCATAGTAGCTAAGGCTTCGGCCTTTTCAGCATCTTGCGCTACTGCTGTTTTGCACATTGCCCCCCTGCATATCCCTACATCATCAATTATCACAAGACCAGAACCCATTTGATTAGTATCCACACAAAAAGAGGCATCAAAGTTTATCTTTGTGAAAGTCAGAGGTGGTGCTACCCAATGAACACTTTGACTACTCTGTATATTGCTATTATCATTCACTACATTTAAGTTACTAAGATTGGTAGACCATTCAGTTTTAGAGATATGAATTTGTGCTATAGCATTCCCTATGTTCACCTGTGCATTATCAAAGACCACACTACACCGCATTTTCCATATATGCCACATCGTGAAACCTGCTAAAATTTTCATATCATTTGTGGATGCCAACACAATACTTGACTGTTGAAACCAGCTTGTGATCCATTCCAAAACAGTCATATTAGCAAAACAATCAACATAGTTTACATTAACAGAGTTCCAAATGTTTATAGCAATAGGACATTCAATAAACAAATGATCAATGGTTTCAAAGAGTAGAATTACGAGAGAGGACATGCCTGCGGAATTTTGGCACATATCTTGAGAGTCTAGCTCTCACAGTAAGACAATTATGCACACATTTCAAGATTAGATGAAAAATCTTAGGTAGGAGACGAGTTTTCCAAAGCATTTTCCAGGGAAATTAATTGGAGTTACCTGATTCAGCTGACTGCTCACATCGATAGCTCTGTAAGCTGTTTTAACAGGAAAAAGACCATTATGGGCAGGAACCCATCTCAACTTATCCTCAACACTCATAGGAATTCTAATCCTGCAAATATCATCTACATTTTGATGATCAAAAAGAGCATTCAAAATATCTAGGTTCCAGCATTTATTATCCTAATCAATCAATTAATTAACTGTTTCCATATTGGAAGAGTACAAATTAGACCTAGGTGGATGATTATAGCCCGATATCCATATATCTTTCCAAATGGAAATTTTACTTCCATCCCCAACTTCTCAGCAAAAGTGTTGTCTCACATGTTCAAGGCCTCTACATATACCTCTCCAAACCCAAGAACCTTTGTTAGTTTCCTCATAGTGTAGTGGATTTATGTCTGGGAAATATTTATCCTTCATTATAGTAGTAACTAGGCTATCATCTTTAGTAAGTAGCTTCCAGGCCATTTTTGCTAACAAGGCATTATTCATAATTTCTGATTTTCTAATTCCTAACCCTCCAATGGCCTTAGGGCTAGCTACAGTGTCCCAGTTAATAAGACTAAGTCCTCTACCACTAAATTTTTTATTATCCCAAAATCTCCTTTGGATACCATCAATCCTATCAGTCAATTTTTTTGGCATTGAGAAAACAGATAAATGATGAGAAGCTAGAGACCCTAGAACATGTTGAGTAAGCACAGTTCTAGCAGGTTGGTTAAAGTACTTACCTTTCCAAATAGCCAAATGATCCTTGAATCGTTCCTCTAGATGACCAAAGGTTTCCACCTTATTCTTCTAAATGAGAATAGGCACTCCAAGATACTTATCCTGTAGAGCCATTCTCATAATTCCAAGGATACCTGCAATCTGGTTCTTTATGGAGTCATCAGTTTTATGACTAAAGAACAACCCAGATTTGTCTAAGTTTATCGCTTGACCTAAGAATTTGCTAAATTGCTTAATTATCTCATTAAGCTTTTTAGCACCTGCAACATTGGCTTTAAAAAATAACAAACAGTCATCAGCAAAAAATAAATGACTGATAGAAGGGCTGTTCATAGTAACTTTTATACCTTGCAGCTGGCCACTACATTCAGCTTGAATAAGCAACCTAGATAGGGACTCCATGCATATGATAAAGAGGTAGGGAGACAAAGGGTCTCCCTGTCTAATACCTCTAGTAGGATAAAAGACCTCACCAGGAGATCCATTCATCAATATGGAAGCGGATACAGTTGATATACATTCATGTATCATGTCACAAAAGAACTCATGAAAACCAAGTTTTTTCAGAATAGCAATAACAAAAGACCACTCAATCCTATCAAAGGCTTTTGACATGTCAAGTTTGACTGCCATAAGACCTTTTTTTTGTTGCTCTACAGTTTCTCATTATTGTATGAACAAGCTCATGTGCTAGAACTATGTTATCCGTGATATTCCTCCTGGACAAGAAAGCACCTTGAAAAGGGCTTATGAATTTATCCATCACCTGTTTTAACCTAGTAGCTAAAATTTTAGATATCACTTTATAGGACATATTGCTTAGGCTAATTGGTCTAAAGTCAGCTGCAGTTCTAGACTTATCAGTTTTAGGAATGAGACTAATAAAGCTGTGATTCATTTGTTTTAAGAGGTGTCTTGAGTGAAAAAAAGCCTTAACCATTCTAATCAGATCACAACCGATTACATCCCACATTTTCTGATAGAAACCCGGCGGTTATCCATCAGGACCAGGTGTAGTCCAAGGTTGTATTTGGAAGAGAGTATTTCTAATTTCTTCATCAAAAGGCATTTGTATTAGCTTATAATTATCATCCTCATTAATCATAGGTAACATATTATGCAGAAAATTTGTAGTATCATCAGGTTTACTAGTTTTACTTATTTTAGTAAAATGGTCTCTGAGATTATATGCTATGCTTTCCCTATTAGTAAGCCAGAAACCAATATCAGTTTGAAATAAGGTGTCGATTTGAATCCTTCTCCTCCTAAATTTGACCTTATCATGAAAATACTTTGTATTTCTATCATCAAATTTAACAATGTTTTCCTTAGCTCTCTGCATATAGAATTCTTGCTGCACATCATACCAATATTTCAACTTATTCTCAAGCTCTATGGAAGCATCTAAATTAAATTCTCTAGAACCTTATTGTTGTAACATGCCTAATTGGTCCTGAACCAACCTCAATTGGGTTTGTATGTTCCCAAAAGTATCCCTATTCCAAATACCTAGGGCAATTTTAACACTCTTTAAGGATTTAGCTAACCTAAAGGCATGAGAACCTCTATCCTCAGTGGACCAATTCCCAGTAATAACATCCTCACAAGTGTTGTTGAGGAGCCAACACTTATTAAATATGTATGGTTTGCTAGTTGTGTTTTCTTCTCTACAACTGACTAGCAAAATTGGAGCATGATCACTTCCTAAAGCAACAAGATGATAAACTATGGCATTAGGAAAACAATTTAGCCAGTCAGAACTAGCCATTGCCCTATCAAGTCTCTCTAAGACAAGACTACTACCACTCCTCCTATTGGTCCATGTATAGGGGTTTCCTATGAAATTGATATCACTAACTCCAATACTATCCAACTGAGCATTAGTCCTATCAGTTTGTGTTTGAGAAGGGGTATTGCCACCTAGTTTATCACTTTGCCTAGTTATAAAGTTAAGGTCTCCTATTATCAGTAACGGATTACCAAAATTACTAACAAGATTAGACAAATAAGACCACTGATGAGCTATACCTTCCTCATCCAAAGCACCATACATGCAAACCAACAAAGTCTTTTCACTCCTGGAATCAAAACTGACTAAACTAACTATAAAATTTCTTTGCACATCGACAATATCAATTTCAAAACCTTGTTTACACATCAGAAAGAGATCACCAGAATAACCAATCGGGTTATAGAACCAGTAGTTTGAGAAATTTAGACAATTTGTGTACCTAACCATCTTCTTCTCCATATTTTTTGTTTAAGATAAGAAAACTATGTCTGGATCATTTGACCTAATTAAGTCCCTAAGGTGATATCTAGTATGCTTATTTCCATACCCCTGAACATTCCAAGCTAACACCTTCATGATGCAATTCTCCACAGAAAAGCAAGAAATTAGCCAATAAGAATTGTGTAAATCCTCAGTACTAAGATGACAGTTTAGGAACACCCTAGGCCTCAGAAGTATATTACACAACCTAATTCTAGCACAAAATTGGGTATCATAAAACTTAGAAACACAATCAGATATCCAGTTGAGACTCTTAAAATCACAAATAGGGAAGAATTTTAAAACTCTAAAGACACAAATAAATTCCAAATTCAAACTCTTAAAATCAGAAACAGGAACTAAATCAGATACCCTAAAAACACAATCAAAAACCAAACTAGAAATTAAGACGTAATTATCAAAATTGAAACCTTTTAAAGGATTGGGATACTTTGAATTTTTAGAAAGACTAACCTGATATGCAGCAGTCTGGGCAACTCCAGAAACTGTGTAGCAAACAGACGTTCCACCATTCTTTTCTTTCCCCGCAGTACTGTCCATGCTCAATCCACGATCTAACTGAGAATCACTATTTTCCTTGGTGTGACAGATGTTACCACTCATATTAATTTGAGGTATAATTTGATTTGGAGACTGGGTTTGATAGAGGGGATTTTCATACGAGATAGGAATTTGGGAAGGAAGAATAGAAGTTTCTTTCGACAAAACCGAGTAAGAAGAAGCTGACTCGTCTTTTCTAGATCTTTTATGCCTCCTTGGATCTTCTTCAATATTTTCAGTCATAACCGGCCCAAGACCAAACCCAACACTATCATTCGTATCCATATTACTCACATGAGTATCAGGGACTTCCTCCATGCTCTCTATGAGATGCTTATTTTCTTCATAATGTCATGTTGTCATTCTTAGAACTCTATGTTGATCTTCATACTCCTCACAACGCTCGGCATCGTGTTGAAGAACGAAACATTTTGGACAAACCTTTCTAGGTTGTTTTTCATAGTGATAAGTAACCCATTTTTCCTCTAAAGCTGCTATGTGCACCCATGTACCTCTTCTCAGAGGCTTTGTAATATCAACTTCCACATTAGCCTTCAATAATTTACTTACTTTAGGCCTTGCATCTTCTTACCAATCTCCTTGCATATCTTATCGACCAAAGCATCATCTAAGTGCTCCAACTTCAAGTTCCTGAATTGGACACAAAATACTTGATGTGTGAAGTCATATTTTGATACATCTTTTGCAGAATCATAATCATGAAGAATCATCAGATACTCCATAACTGTCCATGGAGCTTGTTTCTTGATCTCTTCCGCAACACCTTCTTTCTCAAACTTGAAAACAAACAGATTTGTCCCCATTGTTTTCATCTCCCACTTCTTGTACATTCTCCATTGTATACTGATATCTTTCTTAATTTTCTTTAGATCCAAAGTATCTTTCTCAATTATCTTCCCAATAAGACTATTAGACCACTTGGTTACTACTTCTTTGACCTCCTCAACTGTGTTGATAGTTCTTCTAACAGGCATAGGGAACTTCCTACTGATTGATGTTCCTTGCATCTTCTTAGTAATTGTAGCAAGTTGAGATTGAGAATTTGAAGCCATACTGATAGTGGTTTGTTTAAAGAAAACCACTTGGTGTTTCTTTATAATATCGTGCTCAAAGGGTTTTAGGGTTTCAGAGAGATAAAAATGATAATGACCAGATAAATTCTTTCCTAAACTGACTAACGCATATCTTCTGCATATACACGTACTTAACATATTTAGATAGAAGTTTCCTAGGACACTATGACCAAAATTTTGATCAAATGGAGGAAATCTCGGCCAGAAATGAAGCTTTGACTTTGGAAGAGAGAATTAAAAAATTTGAATTGCATTGATTGCGCCCTGTAGACACTGAAGTTTCCAAAAATATCTTTTTCTTCTAGTATGCAACATCTCGCCATGAAACTTCTTTTGTTAATATCAATGATGAAGATGAAAATCTTACTAGCTTGAGGACAATCATTAGAAGGATTGGATGTTTGAGTGGTAGAACATGTCACACAACTTAGGATAATTGCTAAAAGCACGACTGCTGCAACCGTGATGATTCTCTCCAGCTTTCTCATATTTGCACGGAGCTAATTGGAGGAGACACGACTGTCCGACTGATGAAAAGAATAGTGAACAACTGCTACAAAAACCACGACTGGTTAAGTTTCTTAGAAATTGCCAAGACACTGCATATCAGAAAAGAAATTAGTTTCCCATAAAATTGTAAAGAAAGAAAAATTAATTTTAAAATCAAAAGAAAAATAAGAACAGCAGAGATTTAAACTTTAACAATGATTTCTTCGACAAGAAATCTACAAAACAGAAACTACAATGATTTCCTTCGTAATCATTGGGTTAAGGTACTCCCTTAAGTGCCCCTTTTCCATGAAATTTTTGTTTGACCGATAAAAAAAAAAAAAAAATTTTTTTTTTTAGTACTTCCAACTTGAGGAAAACATCTTTCCGAAAAAATGACTTTGGGATTGGGACGAGTCAAACTAAATTGCAAGATTTAAAAACAGATTTGCTTCATGCGACCTGATTTCAAAATCGGTTCGAGTCACCAGAGAAATAGTGGTTGGTTTCTCACTAAGTAAGAGACACCCACGTTTGAAAAATGAATGGAAAAGTCGGGGGATATAAAATTGAGGCGGCGATTTTTATATGGAGATTTTGAGATAGTAGTTGAATTATCAAAGCGGGACACAACAAGAAAATTAATTTCTAAGAGATTTTTTTTTATACAGGGTGAGCTTGTTACGCAAGCAAATGACAACTCAGAAAGAAGTTTCGATTTGGCAACGGCAACAAAAAGATCTGTATTGGTCCAACCAAGGATATTCCAATGTTTAGATTCTGTAGTACTAAGTACGCACTTTTCCAGGCTTCCAGTAGAGTACACCCATGTGCCATATAACATGTTCTGTCATGTTAGTAGGCTAGTGCCCTTTTTAATTTCCATACATTAATAAAAATTAAAAAGCATGGTGTCAACACAAGTCAATCATTGAATCATGTATTCAATTCAATTGAATTCAATTTTAAACGCGTTTGGAGAAGCCGAAGGGAGTAATTCTAAGCTGAAGGGGCGAAATACCTTAAGCTAGACCTGATCTCTGTGTCTTTATCAGGAAGTAAAAGGTTTTTCCAAACAAAAAACAAAAAATGAAGAAGAAGAGAGCGTGTAGTAAGCAGTGTGCAATGCAAGTATGCAACCAATTATGACGTACGTTTTAGGCTGGCGATTGATGACGGTTAGATTAACTGTTTCTCAAGTGGCGTGTAACTCAGTTTCCATAGGAATTTGCAAAATGGTCATCATGAATTTTGCACCGAGACTTTTCAAAAAAAAGAATTTTGCACCGAGAAGCCTAATTAAAAGGCGTTGATCGTGAGTCATTACGTCACCAACAAGCGCGTGATATGGCAAGGGCAACGGCAAGGGCATTTTACAATAAAAAAAAAACAAAAAAGTCTTTTTTCTTTTTTTGCCAAACTTTACCCTCCAAATCTCATTCCTACTTATGGCAGTGCCACTAGTACATATTGAGAGGACCATGAACTCGCTAATAATCAGGAAAGGCAAAAAAAATCGCATGTAACAAGCGTAACAGCATCTTCGCGAGAGTAGACGAAACTAACCCGACAGCAACACAATGTTTGGTTTGTGCTTTCGGGGAAACAGAAATTAGGCTCCGAAGTATAATTTCGGCATATGATCAGGTTCACACTCCACCGGCTCTGTTGCAACTTGCACAGAAACGCAAGTCCCATTCCCAGCGAAACAAAACAAACAAACAAAAAACGTCTAAGCACTAATCTGACGGTCAACAATGGAATTCCGAATGCCGAATGATAGAAAATGATAAATAGAGTCTGGCTCCATCTGACAACCAACCTTCCATGTCGTTCCACTCCCTTTGACCGTAGGGTCACGCCAAAAGAAAGCAATTTTCATCACAGAAATTTTAAACGAACCCTGAAAAAAAAAATGATGGAAAAAAAACCGCCACTCACAAGCCTTTCCTGCACGTCTCCTAAGGAGCGGGCCCCACTAGGACCCACCCCTAAAATAAAAATAAAATAAAATTGTGAAAGGCAATTTTACCATTGTTTTTCTTTCTCGGTTCGTTCAGAACCACTGTTTTCATCAGCAATCGTGACACGTGTCACCGAGAAGTGAAACTCACAACTATACAACTGGAGTAGAGAATCTATTTGATTCTATAAAAAAAAACACGTGGCAATTTTCTTGGGAGGCAAGTCTAGAAAGAGAAAAGAATCGTGTCTATATAAGGAAGTTCACGCATTTCCTGCTTTTCTGGACTTTCATTTTCTCGCTCTCTAAAAAAACCTGAAAACACCAAACAAAAAGAGAGCGAAATTTTGTTTCAATTTTCAGATCTACAGAAATATTTTGATTAGAGATATCAGAAATGAGGATTTTATCGTTCTACGAACGAGCTTCTCGTGCTTTCAAAGATCATCCTTCTCTATCTAAAATCCTTGTTGTTGCCACCGTCGGGTAATCATTTTTCTCTGATTTTTTCAACATTATCTTGGTTCATTTTTATGTTGTATTTGTTGATTAGGTTTGATTCATGTCGTTTTTGAGTTTTAATTGAGTTTGTTTGAACTTTATGTTTTATGATTTTAAGTCATTTTTGTTGGAATGTTCAGTCCTCAATTAGATCGAGGAGTTCTGTTATTATAGATATGGCATGAAAATAGAGTGTTACCTTTGTTTGATTTCAGGTTATGGCTAAAGAATTAGGTGACCAATGAGGATTTTCATGGTTTTAGTTGGTTATTGTGTATATAATTTTTGAGTAATTTCGTGCTTATTAGGTTTGATGCTGACTTGAATTATTAATTGTTGGTAACCTAATTGCCTCGGTGGAATCTAGTGAATTGAATGTTACAAGGACAACATGTATTTCTGATTTGAGAATAGATTATGCAAAATTAATAGTTGCATTAATTACTGGCTGTAAGAGAATTGGTGATATTTATTTCTACTGACTTGAAGAGTAAAGTTGGTTTGAGCTTTTCTAATGAGTTGTAATCTTAGACATAAGTAGATCTCATTTGTTGGGAAGTTTGCCTATTGTGAATGAATTGAATAAATATCTAATTTTCTTCATTATTTTTGTTATACACCAAACTCTGTTCTGTTTAGAGTTATTACTAGTTTTAGGAGATTTATGAGGGACAGAGGATGAAATACACAATGTCTGATCCACCATCTTGAACCAGTTCTGTTTGATTCTTACCTGTCTATACTTTGCTTTTCAGTTGTGCTTCAATGTAAGATTTGCATTTCAATGTTGTGTTGTCATTGGGATTTGTATGCCATTGGCACATTTAATGCTTCTATGGGGATCTTGAAATGAATTTTGTTTCGGTTTTTCATTACTAAATTCATTTATTAATGATCTGTAATGTAACAAGGAGGGAGTTATATCATCTGCTTAAAAGATCTTGCATACTAATTGCTTATGTTTAATGTTGAAGTGATTTTCTTATTTCCTATCTATCTTATTTTCATTGATGTACTGTCTGTGTTCTTTAACTGTAGAGGTGGGGGTCTTGTGGCATATTCTGATGCGAAACCACACAATGCTGTCAATGTGGTCGAATCTTCTCCAACTGCCGCCAATAAAAAGAGGGTTGTGGTGCTTGGCACTGGCTGGGCTGGCACAAGTTTCTTGAAGAATTTGGATAGTGCAACATATGATGTTCATGTGATTTCACCTCGTAACTATTTTGCATTTACTCCATTATTACCAAGTGTCACATGTGGGACAGTCGAAGCACGTAGTGTTGTTGAACCAATACGCAACATCATTAGGAAGGTTAATCCCCCGAACCTCTCGATGTATTATCTATGGGGATATCTGATTTTTTTGTGGACCATTTTCTATTTACTTGCTGAGTAAGGTCTGTCATTGTTTTCTGTTTGTTTGCCAGAAAGATGGAGATTATAGCTTTTGGGAAGCTGAATGTTTCAAGATTGATGGAAAGAATAAGAAAGTTCATTGCAGGCCTGTTCAGCGTGAGTCTCTTGAAGGGAAAGAGGAGTTTATCGTTGATTATGACTACTTGGTGGTCGCCATGGGAGCCCGATCAAATACGTTCAACACACCTGGTGTTGAGGAGAATTGTCATTTCTTAAAGGTAAAATTCTATTAGCTAGCAGCTATCTTATATATTTGCCAGCTTCATGTAAGATCTAATTAATAATAGAGTTTCCAGATGGGTGTCTGATCTATACCTGGATCTTGATGTTGTTATATCTATCAGCCAGGTTTATAGATATGTTGGGGACAAATGGCACTACTACTAATGTTTTGCTTCCCCTGTTTTTGTCAGTCGGTAGGAATTAGGGTGGTTATGACTTTCAAACTCAGGTGTGGGTATCAACACCCAACATCTTTATCACTCCAGAGAGGCATCTTGTTTTCTTTCCTTTCATGTTTGGAAAAGTCATTTCTATTGTTTCTTCATGAATATGCACCTGCAGGAAGTCGAGGATGCTCAGAAAATCCGTAGGAATGTGATTGACTGTTTTGAGAAGTCCTGCCTCCCAAATCTAAGTGAGGATGAAAGAAAGAAGCATCTTCATTTTGTAGTTGTTGGTGGTGGTCCGACAGGAGTGGAGTTTTCAGCAGCACTGCACGATTTTATCAGCGAAGATTTGGTCAAGCTATATCCTACCGCCAAAGACCTAGTTAAAATAACTCTCCTTGAGGCAGGAGATCATATTCTGACCATGTAAGAAAGAATTTTAAGTTTTGAACAGTTATGTTTTCGGCTAGTGTTGGAACTTAGCAAATATAATCTTATTAGCTCCTCCAATGTTTTGCATCAAAGTTGGACCGTTTCTTTTGTGTCTCTTTTATCAGTTTAGCTTTTTTAAGTAACTAGGTTCTTATCCGTGTGGTTCTTTTCAGGTTTGACAAAAGAATAACTGCTTTTGCTGAAGAGAAGTTTCAGAGAGATGGTATTAACTTGAAAACAGGGTCAATGGTCGTCAAGGTAACTGACAAGGACATCTGTACAAAGGACAGAGGAACCGGAGAAATCTCTTCTATACCATATGGAATGGTTGTCTGGTCAACTGGTATCGGGACCCGTCCTGTTGTTACGGACTTTATGAAGCAAATTGGTCAGGTTAAGACTCAACCTTTTACTTGTTTGATATCCATGTTTTGCACCTCCTCTGTGTCAAATACCCTTACCTTTTGGGTTTCACGTTATGGCATCTGTTTTGTTCACTATGAAGTAATTTATCCTAAAAAAAAGAAGGATATGCCATGTATTAAGATCATCTTTTTATCTGACAACAGTCTAGCAGGCGTGTTTTGGCCACTGATGAATGGCTTCGAGTTGAAGGATGTGATAGCATATATGCACTTGGTGATTGTGCCACCATTAATCAACGCAAAGTCATGGTAAGTGCATCATTTTGTCCGTTTTATCATAATATTTTTGCGGACGTATCTTGCATTACTTGCACTCTTGTGGGATGCTATGTATGCATCTAAGTTATAGAGGTTGTGATTGAATGAGCTCCTTGCCACTAGTGTTCATTCTATACAGAGAAAATGCAAGCCGAGTCGATAGTGATAATTTCTTATTCCGCAGTAGAATAACATTTAGAAAGTTTTAATTTTTCCTTTAGAAACCTTTATAAGTAAAAGATCGTGTAGTGCCTTTATTTTAACAGCCCTGATTGCTTGAAAGGTCAATATATGCTAAAATTTTTCTCCTTTTCCTTTATCTGAACTCTTTTAGGAGGACATTTCTGCAATTTTCAATAAGGCAGATAAAGACCAATCAGGTACTCTTACAACAAAAGAATTCCAAGATGCTCTGGATGATATCTGTGAGAGGTACCCACAAGTGGAGCTTTACTTGAAGGATAAGCAAGTGAAAAACATAGTGGATCTTTTGAAGGATTCCAAGGGAAATGATAAAAAGGAAACACTTGAAATGGATATAGAAGGGTTCAAGTCAGCTCTTTCCCAAGTGGATTCAAAAGTGAAGTTCCTTCCTGCAACAGCTCAGGTAACTTTTGTGGAACTTTGTTCATCAATCTTGCTGGGTATTGTTGAATTCTTAAAATATCTTCAGATAATCAATGGAATTGTCGCCACTAACCGACCCCTCTTCTACGGCGTGTAATCTTATCCTGCATTCAGGTAGCTGCTCAACAAGGAAAATATCTTGCAAGGTGTTTCAATGAGATGGAAGAGCGTACGAAGAATCCAGAAGGTCCTCCGAGGTTCAGGGGAGTTGGGCGTCATCGATTCCATCCCTTTAGGTATGTCTTCATTAATAAACCATGTTCAGCAAAATTTTCTTTTGTTTACCTAGTCTTTGGTTACTTTCAGCTGTGCTCTTATTATATTATTTTTGAAGTACATAATCGTCCATTTTTAACGAGGCTTTGGATATCCATTTATGTCATGTGATCCATTTCCCTTGCTAAAATGATCAGAAATAGATATGGCAAGCTCGGCATTGTACACTTTCCATTATCCTTTAAATGCTAGCTGATTTAGGTTAGTGCGAGAGCTAAGGCGGAACATATATATATATATTTTCTGTAAATATGTTCCTAATATTTTTGTTTTTCCATCAAAAGGTATAGGCATCTTGGGCAGTTTGCTCCATTGGGAGGAGAGCAAACAGCAGCACAACTTCCTGGTGATTGGGTTTCCATTGGTCACAGCTCACAGTGGCTCTGGTACTCTGTTTATGCCAGGTAAATTTTTGTGCTCCTGCTTTGTAAGTTTACAACAGAGTAACTATGAACCACAATAAAAGTGGTATAAGAATCTATGAATGTGCAACACATGAAACACATGATTGATAACAGCAGGTGCCAGCTTTATGTTACCGTGTCGTTATGTTTGAAGATTTATTATCCTTTGTTCATCTGGTGTCATTGTAGTTTGCTGAGTGTAACTTTATTTTTATTTTTGTGAATCCAGCAAACAAGTCAGTTGGCGTACAAGGATGTTGGTGGTGTCTGATTGGGGCAGGCGATTCATTTTTGGAAGAGACTCTAGCCGTATCTAAGGAAATCACACATATTTCGTCATGGAACAATTTTGGGGTGTATGTAGTTGGGAAAAAACATTTGTTCTGCTTTCCTGTTTCAGTTGTACTTTTCATAAATTTTGCTCATCTTTTTTGGCTTACCATAGAGATGGCTGTCAAGTAATTCGCATTTTGCTTACAGAAGTAGCTCATTTTATCCTTCCATCATTCTGATGAGCGCCTGTATTGTTTTTTACTACGCAGTATCCAAAGTAAATACCTTCCCTGTTACTGAGTTCTGTGTAGGAAGGATCACCGTCCAATCGCAGTGGTTATTCTTTTGGTGGGTTTGGATGTAGAATTTTAAAGGTGGAATTCATGGGTCCAGGGGATTTGGTAGAATTACGTTTCCCTCTGTATGTTTGGTTACCCGAATCCTTGGAATCACGTTTCCTACGGGATTCAGTTTTCCAGCAAATCCTCCATATGGAGTCCGACCCCTCCCCCTAAGATTTGCTGGGAAACTTATCAAAGGATTTATGGATCCACTTTTTTTTAACTTTAAATCCCATATATATATATATGCAATTTTAAGATTTGAGGGTAATGCCAAATGGTACAAAGATTTAAATACAAGAAAACTCTATAAATCCTAGGAATCTATATTGAGTTACCAAACACACAAGGAATTTACATGATTCCCAGAATTTGTAATCCCATAGGATTATAAATTCTTGGAAACGGTGAATTCTGCAAACAAACCCACCATTTATTGATTATGAAATGAAATCGCTCATTTCTCTCTAATGGGCCATAATAATAAATTCGTCAGTCATTTTCTAAAGAAGTCGTACATGAACTTCAATATGCAACAAACTATTGCCTCCATTTCGATCTTCCTGGTTACAGTGATGAAATCTTACTGGCCCATAAGCAACCAATAAATTTTAGGCCCCGCCACAGGATGCATGGAAGATATCCTATGGACGTTCACATATCACTGAATAGCACTCCATTTTTGAGTTGTGAATCTTTTGATGGGCAAAAATGTGAACTAATGTGCAGATCTCTTGTGGTTCTGACGGTATCTGATGCTATGGAATTTATATATTGACAATGACAATTCTTTCCTTTTCTAGAACATATTTTTGGGGACCAACCTTTTTTTTAGGGGACCATTGTTTTATTTTAGGTAAGTAATTATAGGTCATCCCTTATCTATATATTTATGATAATACCTAAATTACCCTCTTATTATTTTTGGTTAATGATTAGTTAGTGTTAATATTAGTTAGTGTGATTAGTGAAATGATTTTGAATAAAGATTTGAGATTAAAAAATCAGATTTTTTAAAAAAGAAGTAGAATTATTGAGAGAGAAAAGTTAGAGAAGATGAAGAACACAAACATGGAAAATAATTTTTTTTTTGAGTTCACTAATCTAGACTATTCAAGTGATGATTCAATTGATGATAGCTCATCTGAATCTTTATCTCCTTCCTCTCCTAGAGTATATGTCAATCTTCACAATGATCCGGATATGGATTATTTCTTAGATGGTGAATGTATTCTTCCCCAAAGCCAATATCAAGATGGTGAAAACGATGGATTTTACCAACCACAACCTGAGGAAGACTATTTGGGTACCCGTGTATGCTCTAAACTTAGATAATGTTGGTTGAATTGGTCCAAATATTCAAAAAATGTGAATTTTTAGAGTAGATTTGGGCTAGTTCGGTTACCTTGTGTGAAGAACATGTAACCGAACTCATCTGAAAGTGTAGTTCGGTTATTTTTTCTAAACACGCGAGTTACCGAACTCTCCATTAATGGAGGTTTTTGAAGTTCGGTTAACAGAGTAGTTACCGAACTCTATAAATAGGATTACAGTGTTATGTTCGGTTTGGCCGAAATGTAACTGAACTTTAGGGTCTATGAGTTCGGTTAGTTCGAAACCAATAGCTAACCGAACTTACGTAAAATAATATTTCACATTAGTGTATAAAGTTCGGTTGGTTCGCAAACTTCATACCAACCCTTAATCTAACCGAACTTACGTACAATAAAATTTTGATTTAGTGTACGTAAAGTTCGGTTAGTTGTGAACTTGGTTGTCAAACCGAACTCTGAGTTCGGTTTTCCAGAAAAAAATTATCATATAACCGAACTTTAGGGTCCATAAGTTCGGTTGGTTCGCAAACTTCATACCAACCCACTACCTAACCGAACTTACGTACAATAAAATTTTGATTTAGTGTACGTAAAGTTTGGTTAGTTGTCAACTTGCTTGACAAACCGAACTCTGAGTTCGGTTATCCCGATAAAATTATCATATAACCGAACTTTAGGGTCCATGAGTTCGGTTAGTTCGCAAACTTCATACCAACCCACTACCTAACCGAACTTACGTACAATAAAATTTTGATTTAGTGTACATAAACTTCGGTTAGTTGTCAAATTGCTTGAAAAACCGAACTCTGAGTTCGGTTTTCCCGATAAAATTATCATGTAACCGAACTTTTTTCTGATTGCAATTGATGTGGTTCCATTTCTTGTAGATTGAATGTCAACCTATACCAATGGATAATCAACCTTCTCTAGGTTGGCATGTTTGTTTGAAGATACATCTAATCACTATGTCAATGATTTGGTTTTTGATGAAACTATTGATGCGAAGAATTGGGCTAGAGACCATGCCAAGAAAGCCATGTGCGTATTAGTTTTGAATGGAAAAGAAAGCCAAACTCGTTTTGAAATGGTTTGTGAGAGAAGTGGAGATCCCGATGTTAGTCACAAGAGGAAGGGTTATGTGTATAAAGGAAAGACTCTCTCTATTGCGTTACACCAAAGAGGAAAGCATTTGAAGAGATTAGTAAGCTACCGGAAGATGAACAAGCGGATGCAAAAGAGGAATTCAATATACAAGACACTATAAATCACGCTAAATGGGTTGCTTTCTCTGGTGAATGGGAGTCATTGACTTGGTCTCTCACCGAAGAAGAGTATAATCTAAATCTTGCGGCATTTATCGAACATTGGTCTAGCCCCGAATATCCCGAGGATATTGTAACGTATGTGGTTAAGCAATGGTTGGAACCGCACAAAGAGCGCTTCGTTTATGTATTTACCAACCACCATAAACACTTTGGGAATCAAGAGACAAGTTTGGTAGAATCGGCACACCACCGGTTGAAGAAAAATCTTTTTGGATGTGTCGATAATTTTGTGATTGTGTTTAATGCAATGGACAATTACTTCAACCGCGAGATTGATAGAATTAAAGAGAAATTTCAAAAAAGCCGCATCATGAAGTACAAAAAGATTGTAGACAAAGGTGGTAACATTAAGAATATGGCGGACCTTCGGTTGTTCAAGGGACTCCATTATAATGTTTCACGTGCTTGCATTAAGAGGTTAATGGTAGAGGTGAATTTGATTGACATATGGGGAACCAAGCCGGACGAGGTGTGTGTTTGCAACATGATGAAGTCTATGGGACTCCCTTGTCTCCATATGATAGTTAAGTATGAACATGGCATAATCCCTCTAAGCGATATAGATCCATATTGGCAACAATTAAGTTTTGTTCCTCCTCCAAAGGGCGATGTCGGATAAGAGTTTGGTGACAATGCGATGGGAAGAATCGTTATCGAGATGTACCAGAATATGAACAAACTCGAAAAGCAAATCTTTTGGGATGACATGCGGCCAATTGTTTATCCACACACTTCGTAGAATGTGCACGAACCGAAAAAAGGCAAGGGAAAAGGTAGGCCAATCACCAAAGAAACGAAAAAAAAAGTAAGAGAATATGCAAAGGTGTTGGCTAAGAGGAAAAGTGAAATGACCCCTTTTACTAGAGACCCTAGTGGGCATGAGCATACCGCGGCGAAGTATCAAGAAGATTCTAAGAAAAGGTCTAGGAATATTGTGGAAAAGGGAGAAACAAGTGAACGGGATATGAAGAAAAAAGGAACGATGTTACGCTCGCAACCAACCCAACCTACTCCATCGGAACGTAGCCAACCAATTCAACGAGATGTGAAGCCTAAGGCTCCAATATGCCGCATCCAAGAAAGAAGTCGACAAATTTATGATACATCAACTTTTGTTGATAGAAGGTACTTGGAAGAGCTACCTCCATATATTAGAAAGTACGTCATATCCACCGATGACGTCCCTCCGGATGGTAATTGCGGATTCCACGTTGTCGTACAACAACTAGGGCCTTTCACTGAAGGTGCGAAGCTGTATAATGATAATAAAATCACTTATGTCCGGCAAAGGATGTTGATGAAGCTAAAGGACAACCCAGAATTTTACAAGCGAATGTTGTCCGATGGGGATGCTAGTCTCAATGTGGAGTTTGTTAGGTATCAAAGGCGTCTCCACGGGGTGGGGGGGGGGGGGATCCAATCACAAGGGATCATTGGATGGGCATGCCGATATGTGGGCACTTAATCGCCGAAGCATTCAATTGCGTGGTTCACTATTTCTCAAAAGGTGCTAGTTTCACATACACTCCGAAAACAAAAATATGCGTCGAGCAACTTAAACGTAGGAGAGTGGTGATTGCGCTTGTTAACAACAACCATTTTATAGGCCTCCAGTTAGAAGACGATTGTCCACTGCCTCCGATATGCGGAAACTCTTATTGGCATGGATTTAACCCCGACACAATGTTGGGATGGTGCATTATGTACGAGCATAACATGGAGATGTGGAATACTTTAAATGATTCGGAAAAAATCATACACGAGGGTGCAGTTTCCCTTGCGGATAATTAAATGTACCATTAATTAAACTAAGTATGCTTTGAACATCAACATAAGAATCAAAGTTTTTTTTTTTTTTTGGAATTAGGTCTTATTTTTGGGTTATGCTTTGGAACATTTTCATAAGAATAAGAGAGGAGACTGTTATTTTTGGAACTTTTTTTTTTTCATATTGGAACTTAATTACATGACATCGCCGAACAGTGAGACATCAAGACTTAAGTTCGGTTAGGAAATGAAATTAGAGGACATTCCGAACTAAAACTAAAGCTGCATAACATTTAATATCCGAAACGCGTTATGAAAAAGTCTTTAAGGAGGCGGAAATGATATTCATATTTGAAATCCTTTCTCTTCCATCTTCGCCATTCGTTTTTTGATGTTAAAATGATTTCGGAGAATCCTTCACCCCTAAGTCGATACCGCCTTACAATAGGAAATAAAGCCATAAATTCCACAACTCTAGCTCTAATCTTGTCGAATCGAATGAACAAAGCTATATGATCACGGTTATGAGGGTTTGTTGTGTCGGAGCAGAATTTCTCATGAATTTCCCCCCAATAACTTTGACTCATAATACCATTCATTCTTCGTTCTTCACCCCTCTTTGGATAGTATAGTATGTAGTTTCTGCAAAGAGATAGATCTTCATCTAGAGTAAATTTAGGAGTAGTGGCTGCCATTTTTAGAAGATTTTGAGACAAAATGTTAACTATGAAACACATATTTATACCACTGGGGTGTATAACGGCTATAAAAATAGCCGTTACTTGAAATTAGTGTCATTCAAATTTCAAAATACATAGTTCGGTTACATAACAAATGCATCGAGATTACCGAACTCATCGGTTCGGTTGGTTCTGTAAATCGTAGGTAACCGAACAAAGTGCAAGCCACCAAATTTCAAAAGTTATAGTGTAATGTTCGGTTACTCGTAGAATAATACTGTGTAACCGAACATTACACTATAACTTTTGAAAGATTTAGCTGTTGTGAGTTCGGTTAGATTGCAAAATCAGCAAACCAACCGAACTTTTGGACCACCGAGTTCGGTTACCTTCAAAATAATACCAGGTAACCAAACATTACACTGTAACTTTTGAAATTTTCTTGGTATGAGTTCGGTTGGATTTCCTTTTCTGCAGGTAACCGAACATTGTAGTTCGGTTACCTTCAAAATAATACCAGGTAACCGAACATTACACTGTAACTTTTGAAATTTTCTTGTTATGAGTTCGGTTGGATTGCCTTTTCTGCAGGTAACCGAACATTATAGTTCGGTTACCTGCAACATAATACCAGGTAACCGAATACAACTCTGTAACTTTTGAAATTTTCTTGTTATGAGTTCGGTTGGACTGCCTTTTCTGCAGGTAACCGAACATTATATTTCGGTTACCTGCAACATAATACCAGGTAACCGAATACATCTCTATAACTTCTGTTTTTTTTGGGTATCTGAGTTCGGTTAGATTTGAAATTGGAGAACCAACCGAACTGAAGAACATGGGAGTTCGGTTGTTTACGCGATTTAGTCTCTTAACCGAACTACCTAATTGTTTCTTAAAAATTTGAATGTAATGAAACACTTAACCGTCAAATAGCCAAACTAATCCCTTAGAACACAAATTAAAAACCAAATTATGAAATTTATTTACTAATCCACATCACTAAATGTTGGAAGCACACGAACATAAGGAAACAAACTACCAAATCCGCCATAAAAAAGTATTCCAAATATAAGGAACCAAACTACCAAATCCGCAATTAAAAAGTCTTCCAAACATAAGAAACCAAGTAATAATTGTTGCAATCACTCATTTACCACGACCACTACCGAAACTTTTCTCTCGTTGCGTTTAGGAGCTTTAGGTCGTCCTTCGTCACTAGGAGTGTCATCTCCACTGCTTTGTTGTTCAACCATCCGACTTGAACCTTCCCCTTCTCGGCGACTCCTCTTCGACGGGATGATCTGGCTTGGATCAACCTCGGCTTGTATCGACAAGGTTGGGATTAAAAACATTAGTTATTTGGTTGTAGAGGTCTGTTTGTTCTCGAGTATCCATCGGCTCTCCACTCCGGATTTTTGCCATCATTTTCTTCAACAATTTAGCACTTGCCTTCACCTATTCTCATCAAAAACATAAGTAACTATTATTTTTCAATACTTCATAACATTTTGGAAAACGAAAAATAAGAGTAAATTTCTTACCGCCGAATTCCACAAGATCAAGGCCTCATCACCACACATAGGGGTATGCTTCATAATTTTCTTAGCCTCTTTCTCCACTGCCTTCGCTTTTGTTTTCTTAGCACGGGCTTGTTGGACAGTGTTTATTACACGAGGATGAGAAAAATGTTCATACCATTCCATATATCCCTCGTCAGCGGCATTTGGCTCATCAAACGAATCTCGTAACTCTTCAACTGGAACAAGATAATCCCCAAAGTTCTTCCAGTGGTCCACTGATGGAGCAGGATCGTATTTGGGGGTGAAATTCATCTCGGTGTTCTTAGTTCCCTGCTTCTTCACCTTGAAGTTGAAGTTTTCCACTTGTGGGACACTTTGGACACAAGAAACTTGTCTTAATACTCTTCGAGGATTATACATTGTACAACCTCCAGGATGAAACAACGGTCCATTATACGCCGCAACAGGTGAGAAATCAATAACCTCAACATCCTCCTCGTCTTCATCTGATGGAATGGTGTAAGGATGGAAAACCACATCTTCCACTGTTAACTTATCCAATGTCTCCCTCATCTCCAACACCTTTTTGTGAGTTCAAAAATTCATATTTACCAGCTGTAGGCTTCCCATAAGGCCAAGGAGTGTGAGCATGAGACAATTGAAGTTTATGGAAGTGGTCGTACACCTAAACCTATAAGAAGAGGCAACAAATAATACATTCACAATATGATTAGTAACAATACACATTCATTCACTTATATATTGAAACACACAAACGATAATTTAACAGGGTACCTGAACAAGGGTGTATAAGCCTCCAAAATATAGACTCTTAAGCCTCGAAGCTTTTCTGAGTTCCTCTTAAACGAATGAAAGCACCGCAATGCCCCAACAGTAGTTGTTCACCTCATCCAGGGGGGTCCAATAGCTGGAGGTAATGAGCATTTACCACGTGACTCCGAACGTCAGGGGAAAAAAATGGTTCCTAGTTGATATAACAAATAAGCGGTCACATGGTGCTTAACCTTCTCCTCTGTCATCACCAACTTTCCTCGAGCAACCAAATCTTTCGTCCCGAAAACTCATCAAACAAGGTTTTGAGCTTGATCTTTTTCAACTTCTTCTTGTACGTGCGGTCTGCCTCAAACTCATTATACTCATCACCTTCCTTAGGCTCTTTGTTAGCTCGTCTAAACTCACATTGTGCCTTTTTATCGCTCCATCCTAGACACCTTTCGACTAGCTTTTCAAGAAGCTCATAACTCATCGAGGGATCGTAGCCATCTCGAACACTTGTTCCTGTAATTGGTAGGGCTGTGATTCTAAAACAATCATCCAGTTATTTCCATCTCACCAAAAGGTAGATGAAAGGTATCCGTCTCTGGATAAGACTTCTCGGAAAATGCAAAGAATAAAGATGTGACATCAAATTTTTGGTGCGCATGTTGTATCCCGTTCCATAGTACACAGCCAAATACCGCCAAGCGGACCTCATCACACTCATTTTCTATATTCCATATCTTGTTCTTTTGACGTTTCAAAACATGAACAACATTAGTATGATCCTACAAAAGCAACATCATATCTTATATACTAATATATAGAAAAGAACAATATATGTCAAAATATAACAAAAAGACTGAGAAATCTTGATGGTTAAGATTGAACCATACCTTTGTCGCAAAGATCTTGGCAGCCCATGAGTTTTTGTAGCCCATCAATACCTCCCTTCCATCTCTTGGAGTACCATAAGTTGGATTCTTTGGAGGCAAACACAAATTGTCATCAGGAATGTATGAATATCTAGCACAAGGCTTTTTAGGCGTCTTTCTAGGTTTCTTTCGCACTATTTCTACTTGAGCCTCTTCCTCTTCCTCTTCGTCTTCCTCTTCATCCAATTCCTCCTCTGATTCATCATCATCCTTATCTCCATCTTCCTCATCTTTGTCACCCTCATTTCCTTCTCCTTCAGATGGTTGAACATCATCATTATCACCCTCATTTCCTCCTCCTTCAACTGGTACACCATCATTGGCACCCTCATTTCCTCCTCCTTCAGCTTGTTCACCATCATTGGCACCCTCATTTCCTCCTCCTTCAGCAGGTTCACCATCTCCACCTTGATGTTGTTCTTCATTGCCCATCGCTTCCACGATCTCTTCATTAACTTGTTGGATTACGTTGTCAACATTATCTCTATTAACACCATCTTGGATGACAACACCCGGTAATGACCCACCTCTATACTTAGCATTTTTGGTTCCACGGTGACCGGCATCACAATGTACTTTGCCTCGAGGGGTGGGAGTTCTAAGATCTTCCAGTAAAGGTTTGTTTGATTTTTGCCTCTTCCACTAATCAAGAAAACAAAAGATATTAGCTTAACCATTTGAATGATTCACTAAATCGATGCAAAATAAGGGTTCTCAAAGCATAAGGTTTGGTTAATAGCAAAAGTTCACGAAAAATAGGCCAACTCTAATTTTGTGTTCCATAGTATAGTTCGGTTACCAAAAATTTTTGGAGAACAAACCGAACTCAACATTGGTAAATGTTAATGAAGAGTTCGATTTGTCAAAATTTTTTGCGAACTAACCGAACTCAACATGTTTGCAACTAATGAAGAGTTCGGTTTGTCAAGATTTTTTGTCAAGAGTTCGGTTACATTTTTTTTCCTAAAGTTCTTGTTCTTCGAATAGTTTTAGATTTTTATGCGAACAAACCGAACACAATAGCACAATTCGGTTACATGTGAAAAAACAAATTGTTGTAAAATTTGCTAAGTTCGGTTAGAAAATTTTTTTAGGCCTCTTTGCGAACTAACCGAACTGCCAGTTCGGTTAGCTAGTTTTGAAACCTAGAGAACCGAACTGTTCTTCGTGTTCTTCCTTTCAGGAAGTTCGGTTAACAAAATAGGGTTTTTTAGAAACAAACCGACCTAACCGAACTATGCATTTGTAACTTCCATTTGAACCCTATTTTGATGATTTCTATTCAATTAAACGAATCAAAATCAAATTAAAAGTAATGGGTTTATTGCAAAATACTGCGAATCGGTCCCATGGCGTAATCGGTCCGCAACCGTCTATTATACTGGATTATGGCTTCACTTGGTAGTTCCACCTCTTTATGAATCTCAAAATCACTCGGCTGATTTGCTAGATGTCCCAATCGAGGACCTTCTCCTTGAAGTCTTTTGGTTTGCTTTCGAAGAACCATTGTTATAGTCGATTGATTAATCGACGATGAAAATTTTACGAATCGACGATTAATCGATGAAGACGATGTTGAAACGGGGAAGAATAAAAGAACAAGAGGGAGAACAGTTTTCTCCTCAAAACTGTTTTTTTTTTTTTTTTTTTGTTTAGGTTTAGGTTTTGTTTTAGATTAAGTTAGAGGCATTTATTAGGTTAGGGTTAATTTTAATTAGGGTAATGGGCAAATTAGTAATCTCATGATTTTTAGGACATCCCTTAACATTGTAGGGTAGGGGGCCTTATAAAACAATGGTCCCCCAAAAAATGCTGGTCCCCAAAAAACGGTTCCTTTTCTAGACAATATTGGTTGGCCTGCCCAGAGGCCCCAAACTCATTGAATACCTAATATTACAGTAGTTGGGAATGGGCTGCTGGGTCGCGTTGTACATCTACGATCTCTCGAGTGTTACATAAGAACTCAAGAAACTTACAGGGGAGGTAATCAAATGGGAATTTGAAGGATTTTCAGGGAGTTCTCAAATCCACTATTAGTTAATACTATCTCCGTTTCAAAATAATAGGCAGGTTTGTGTGTAAATTTATACACAAACCTGCCTATTATTTTAGAGACGGAGGGAGTAGAGATTATAAAGTCTCCTAATCTCCCTTTTTAGTGGACGGATACTTCTTCCAAGTCTTTTCAGTTCTCGAGAACTGCATGTTATTGGTTTGAGATTTCTTAAGAGTCATTCTAACATAGTAACACCCTTGTTATTGGATTTATATTTATAAGTCATGGATCTGTAGATCTTAGAGACTTTAGAAGACTTTCGTAAGAAAATAGGCATAACAAAAATCTCTCATAAATAGATGAGTTTCGGTAGACTTTGAAATTTGGGTTATTTTCTCATGAGCATCAAATTCACGTGCATACTTCTTTTTATTTATTTTACAATGCTCTATCAGTTATACTCTAGCTATTTTACATTCATTGTACACTCATTCTCTTTCATTTGTCGCATGATAGTACTCTGTCATGGCAAGGAGAAGAAAATATTGATAGGAAAAAAAAAAACGAAAAAAGTAAGAATTAGAAAATACATATGGTTAGGTTCCACCTATTTGCCACCCCATTAGAATTGTAAAGTAATTCTATTTTCCAATTCTACTTTTTCCTATTCACCACCTACAAAAGTCAAATTAATAGTTCATTTTTTTTAATTTTTTTTTAGGAAAACGATCAAATTATAGAGTTTTTGGTTGGCAGCCGAGCAACAACCTGATCACCAACCCCTTTCTGAATAACAACACCTAGTCTATGAAAAATAAAACTATCTGAACCACTGCCAGCGTCATTGTTAATTAAACAATTCTTCAGGCGTTTGAAAAAACAAATGAAATCCTCACTAAGCTCCCCTAAAGTAGTAAAAGCTAAGACACTTGACCCATAGCCATTGGAAACACACTCATTCAAATATTTAGTGCGTTTGCGCGAAATTGCTCTCGAAATAGCCTGGCCTGGAATGAAGGCGCGAACTCCATCACCAGTAAAGTGGACGTACAAAATCAAAACTTAAAATAAAAAAAAAGAATATGAATGAAGGTGGTGATCGGTGGAAGAGAAGTGACCGGTGAGACTTCAGAGATTAATTTGTACTTAGGGTTTCTTAAAAATCTAGTTTTTTTTTTTTATTGTTGGGTGTAAATAAAAAGTCAAAAAGTAGTATTTAGGATACATAACTAGTCATAAAAACCCAAGGTGACCAAACCTGTGGTACAAAAACCCCGTTCAAATGTTGAGATCCATTAAAACTCCATCTTAAACATAATTGACACAAAAACCCCAAATTTTTAAAAGTGGGAATGTTATAAACACCCCTACTGTACATGGGTCCTTCACAAATACCCTTATCAAGGTTTTTAAAGCGTGTATCGAAACGTAACTCGTTTTTTTGATTTTTAAGAAGCGAAGCTTATGTTGAAACGTGAAACGTAGATTCATGGTTGATGTTTGAAGCAGATGCTTTCTTATAAATAACATTGATTGTTAGTAATTGTTATAAAATCTAGGAAAATAATATTTATATAAACTTAATATAAGTCCCGAAGTCATCAAAAACTAAAGCGTGGAACAATGGAAAACCTCGTTAGAGTCGAGTTGGAGGTGGGAGGTTCAATTCCCACCGAAAACTTCTTATTTTTGTTTTAAAACAGGAGGGAAATGCGTTGACTGGTCAAGAATCGAATCTTAATTGAAGGAATCTTACGCTTCTAAGAGCATCTCCAATGGAATATGAGTCTCTAAAAATATTGAAGCCACCTAGGATTTTAGAAACTCTAAACAAAAAAAACCTCTCCAGTGGTGGTTGGATATTAAAAATTTAGGATGAGTTTGGTAATGCTTTTATTTTTCGAAAAGCACTTTCAAAAAATATATATAGTAATTATTTTTCATATTAACGTTTGGTAAAATATTTTCAAAGTGCTTTTAACCAAAAACACTTCCAAAATACCCTAATTTTTAAAAGCTGGGGGAGAGGAGCTTATAAAAGCTTTAAAAGCATAAGCTTTGATCCCACCTTATTTTAATGCATGATTTTTCTTTTATATCCATATTATAGTATATAAATGACCAAAATTGCCCTTAAATATTTGATAATTAATTTCTTATTCTCCATAATATTCTTTAAAGGTTGTTATTTTAAACTATGTCACATTCTTCAAAGATTATTATTCTCACTTTCAAATTTTTGGTTATATACCATTTTAATTAAAAAATAAAATAAATAAGAACCAATATAATTATAAAATAAAAAATAGTATAATTTTAGTAAATATTTGATTTTAGTATAATTTTTTTTATCCCAAGTTATATCAATAATAAAAAATAGTTACTCAAAATATATATAAATATCTAATATATTTAAATCCCATAAAATAGAATAAAACTATATTAAAAGATTATGTCTGTTTTTGTCATTTGTTACAACTACAATAAGTGAACTTATATTTTACCAAACACAATTTGATCATTTTTTTAATCAGCTTTAACTTTTACTATCCAGTTTACCAAACACCTAACTGCTTTTTTTACACAAAGACAAGTAAGAAAGACAAAGACAATGAGTAAAAGCGCTTTTACAAAAGCCGCAGCATTACCAAACTAAGCCTTAATCTGACGTGGAAGGCTGAGTTTGGAAGAGAGTATGGGTTTTTAGAGACTCTCATCCATACCCACGTCATCACTATTTGTTCTTATTTTATTTATTTTGTTAGATTTTGTGGATTAACTTTCTACAAATAAGTGACAAGTGTTTCAAAATAGGTATGGATACAACTACCACTGGAGATGCTTATCAAAACCCAAAAAATTATTTGATTTTATGTTGTTAAATACCTCTTTTTTGGGTCTCCACATGGGATAAATATCCATACACCATTGGAGATGCTCTGATATAATTCGCTTCAGATGAACGAGTTGGAGAGAAAAAAATATAAATGAAGCGACTCGTACGAGTTTAAAAGGTACGCGAAATTGGGGGATATAAAAAGGAATTGGGGGATATAAGAAAAGGACAAAAACTGGATCCAGATATCAATTTGGGGTCACCCCTTATCTAAATATTTTTTTAAATCCTAATCTACCCCTCACTAATCAGGTTTAGTGGTTAATAATAATTAGGAAAAATCTTAAGATTTTTTTATAAATGATTAGTGTGTGTTTTATTTGAATTTGGGTTAGTGAGGTGAGAGTAGAAGGAGGGAAAAATAATTTGAGAGAGAAATATTTTTGGGAAAAATGGAGGATGATTGTGAAGAGAGAATTGCTGCTGCTGAATCTTTAGCTCAACTACAACAAGGATCACATCTTGAATCTTCAGCTAACGACAACAACTCACAATTGCAACTCTTTGTTGAGCCAACACCCTTGAATGATGATTTTGACGAGTATGGAGAGTTTATTGAAGAACCAACACAAGAAAGTAAACTTGCACAACATACTAGCATCCCCAACACACAGGTAAAGTTGCTAAGATGTCGAAAAATCGAATTTTTTCTTGAAACCCTCCATTTTTTCAATTGAAAAACCTCGGTACCGGCATGGTAGTTGTATGAATACCATGCCGGTAGTCAAGGTACCAGCATTGTATTCATACTACGACCACGCCGGTAAATTGATATCCCCCATTTTGAATAATAAACCGGCATAGCATTCTACCAAAAAACTGTGCCGGTACATAGTTAACCTTTTTACCTAACAAGGAATATACTACGGAATATTAAACCGGCATGGTTTCATTGATAGGTTACCATGCCGGTACCGCATGAAAAACATACAGGAAATAATTCCATCTCAAACCAAAAACCGGCATTGAAATTTTATAAACTTAAACGCCGGAACTGGGTACCGGCGTGGTACCATCAATATCGATAATGCCGGCACCAAAACCGGCGTTGTTCAGTTACAACTTTACAATGCCGGCACCTACAAAAAAACATGCAGGGATAAATGTTTTCCAAATCTAAATTCCGGCATTCAATATCAATTATTTTCAATGCCGGAATTGTGTACCGGCTTGGAACAATAGGTTACGATTATGCCGGCATCCTTGCTTCCGGCGTTGTTTTCTTATGAAACGCATACGCCGGAATAGGTTTCAAATTTTGTCTTCCGTTTTGGTTAACTTAGACTATGCCGGAACAATGGTTGAGCATGCCGGTAATGGTTTCCGGCATAGTGTTGTTATTGTGTTTGGAACTAATTTGCATTCGATCTTTAGGTGGTGCCATATATTAATCCAACAAATGCAGAGCCGCTTTATCGGGATACGTCGGAATACTATAAAATCCCTCCGGTATGTAACCAAAGAATACTTTTCACCTAGTATCTTGAACATTACTAATGGATTGGTAGTAATGAACCTTCTAATGAATGCGAAATTGTTCTTATGTAGGGAATAACAGATCGAAAGGAAGCAATCGCTTGGGCTAAAGAGACGGCCCTTAAGAACATGTGTGTGTTGGTGAGGAATACCGAAGGTTTGAATAGGCGTTTTGAGATGGCTTGCGAGAGAAGTGGGAAATACAAGGAGAAGAATAGCCACAAGAGAAAGGATTATGTGTATCCAAAGAAGACTAATAGGGTATACAAGATTCGTACGAGGAAGAATAATTGCCCGTTTAAGATTGTTTTCCGTTTAAATGACATAAACAATTGGGATTGTGAGGTTTTGTGTGGCTGTCATAACCACCGGGATCCGAAAGATTTTGTTGGTCACTCCTTAGTTGCGAAGCTAAAACCTGACGAGTTCGAGGATGTAAAGAGATTGACCAAAGCACTTATCAAACCGAGACAAATTCTCATAGGCTTCAAGGAAAAGGATGAGACTAACGTGTCTTCTCTACGTACAATTTATGCCGCACAAGCAACTATTAGAAAGGTGGAATGGGAAGGGAGGAGCGTTATGCAAGAATTTGAGAAGATAGTTTGGGATCACAACTACACGCGTATCATTAAAAGAGGGCCGGACGAGAAGCCCCTTCAAATATTCATTTCGCATCCCTTGCTCTCACAATTGGCAAATACATGTTGTGGTGTTCTTTTGATGGATTGCACCTACAAGACAAACAAATACAATATGCCGTTGTTCAACATCGTTGGGCAAACCTCGGACAAGGTAAGATTCACATTGGCTTGGTGTTTAATGGAAAACGAGAGGGACTATAATTATCATTGGGCATTACGACAATTGAAATTGTTCTTCCGGGAAAATCAACTTCCGAGGGTCATCGTAACTGATAACGATGACGCATTAATGAAAGCAATATCCGACGTCTTCCCGGACGCACAAAATTTCCTATGTACATATCATATATGTAATAATGTGATAAAAACTTGCCATGCCTTGTTCGAACCCGCAAAGGCGGATATTAAGAAGAGAATGATGGTACAACTAGAGGAAGATGTTCGAAAGAACAAACTATTCCCCGAAGAAGAAGAAGATGAGAGAGGCAAGATAAAGGAGAGAGTGGACAAATAACATGCGGAAAATCATAAAAAGTGGTTGGAATTTATAAGAGATTGGGAGAAAGTTTATTGGTCTCTTACCGAGGTTATGTACGAAAAGAGATTGGAGAAGTTTATTGCCGATTGGAACGAAGTTTATCCGACTGCCGTCTGGTATTGTCGGACTCAATGGTTGGATAAGTTCAAGGAAAAATTTGTACGTGCATGGACAAACCGGTATAGACACTTCAAGACCGAAGCAACTAGTGCAGCTGAGGCCGCTCATGGGAGATTTAAAGATCTCATCCAGTCCGGTCAAGGCAATGTGGTTACGGTCAACGAGGCAATTGAGCAATACTTTAAGCAAGATATCAATAGGATCAAGGAGGCTTTTGAGAAAAGCTCAATGGAAAGGATGACTCCATTTCTTCGTTATGGTAAGTTGCTCCAAGGAATAGAATTCAACGTCTCTCATTGGGCAATAAAACATATGATGATACAAATGGAATATGAGAAAAATTACGGAAAACCGGGTGATGTGTGTATTTGTCCCGACATGTCTTCATTGGGGCTTCCGTGTCGTCATATGCTTGTGAAGTATGAAGAACTGATACCCATTGAGTTCATTGATCCGTTTTGGAAGCAACTATCTTTCGACCCCCCCCCCCCCTTCGGGGGATCCCGGGCAATCTCCATGGGATACGAACGAAGCAAAGGAATTCTTCGAAGCTTACTCACGTGGCACCTCGGTTAGCCGACAAGTCTTGTTGAGCCAACTAAGGCTAATTACTCGTCCATGGATCGCCCAAAGCGAAGAGCCAAGAAAGGGAGATCCAACAGGAAGACCACAAACTAAAACAAAAAGGAAAAAACAAAGGGTAGAATTGAAAGAAATGACTCAACGTGAAGAAGAACTCGCGGCAAGTAAGAAACGAGATCTAACCGCATGTGAGATTTCGGAACAGAGGTTTGTGGAAGCGCAGGTTCCAAACAAAAGAGGTATGCCGATGAAGGAATCGCTAAGTCAACAACAAACGAAGGAATCCGTATCCACACCAAAAGCCAACTCATCGGAGGTTCCAAAGAAGAGGGGTAGGCCGACAAAGGTATCAACATCAAGTGTCAAAGAACAACAATGTGAGCATTCCGAATCCATACCCATAGTCGATCTAGCGGAGGTTCCAAAGAAGAGGGGTAGGCCGACAAAGGTATCAACATCAATTGTCAAAGAACAACAATGTGAGCATTCCGAATCCATACCCATAGTCGATCTAGCGGAGGTTCCAAAGAAGAGGGGTAGGCCGCCAAAGGTATCAACATCAAGTGTCAAAGAACAACAAGGTGAGCATTCCGAAGCCATACCCATAGTCGATCTAGCGGATGTTCCAAAGAAAAGGGGTAGGCTGACAAAGGTATCAACATCAAGTGTCAAAGAACAACAAGGTGACGAGGCTAAGGTGGTGACAAACCAAAGTGATAGCAAAGTTGATGTGGTTTTATTTCGAAGGGGAAGGGGTAGGCCAAGGAAGTACGGACTCCCATCACATATCGAAGACATTGCAAGTTTAGAGATTGCAGAGGATGGTTTGGATATATTATTGTTACAAAAGGGTAATATGAAGATGTATAAGGATCCCATAACAGGTAGGACAATTAGAAGTTATCATACCAAGATACAGTCTTACATAGACCAACTTCCTGAGGTTATTCGCGAGTATATTTTATATACGGATGATGTCGACGGAGATGGAAATTGTGGCTATCATGTCGTGGATCGAACAATTAGGAATCTTTGACACGGCGGTTAGTAGAGGTATGACACCATGCCAATATGCTAAAATGAGGATGGCCGAACAACTTGTGAACAAAAGGAGCTTTTATGAGCAATTGGTTGGTGTAGGAGAGGGGTTTGATGATATGCATGCTCAAGTATTGGGGCCCGAGCAACAGATGAACTTTCTTCCTTCTGAATATTGGATGAGAATGCCGCTTTGTGGGCATCTAGTGGCAGATACATTTAGATGTGTTGTTCATTATTTTACCCCCACCGTAGAAGTAACATTTACCCCAAAGTGGCAAAAATGCGAAGGATCCCTTAAGAAGAGAAGAGTTGTTTTGGCGTTCGTGAACGGTAATCATTTCGTTATTCTAAAACTCAAAGAAAATTGTCCATTGCCACCTATTTGTGGGATGATTAAAAACAAGGGTCTAGATCCCAATATCTGGAAGGGATGGATGGCATCGTATGAGGAGAATCACCAATTTTGGGATTCGTTGGCCTTATCAAAAAAACCGATCCAAGAGGAGAAGATGCAACCCATTACGTGTGGAGGCGACGATGAGTGATTTGGATTTATGTGGTTCACTAGTACGCAACGTTTTGTTTTTTTGTAAGTCTGAATTGTAAACATTAAATCATATTTTGATGGCTATGCCGGCATAGTTGTGTTTTATATTTACAACTCCGGAACTTGTGTACCGGCGTAGAATTTCATTTGAAACCATGCCGGAAATGCAGAAAAAACTTCCAGAGAAATAAGTGACATTTCCGGCATTGAAATTAACCCCATTACTATGCCGGTTTTCTGTCAAAATCATATTTATCATGGGAGATTACAGAAACCGGCACAGTATGCAAACACAAATAAATACCGGAACTCTGTCTTTTAGAGAATCGGGATTGTTGTTACTGTTCTCGAGCATGCCGGTTTGGATGAAAAACTTAGAAATTTAAGTTATCTGGGCGCGTTCAAACTCTGTAAATGAGGTAATTTGACACAAGTTTATCAACATAATAACTATAATAAAAATACTAGATTGTATACAATAACAAACTCCAAAGTTATGTGGTTCCAAACCGAAAACAAATCAAACATAAACCAAGTCAAGCAAAGAGTTTAGCAAGACACACAAACACATTGTTCAAGACTCACAAACAAACATAAACCAACACTAGATTGTTCAACCAAACTAATACTATAGAAATAGAATAAACACACGATCACTTGGTTCTTGACTTCTTGTGTACCCTCTTCTTCCTTTAGCCCCACAAGTCTTTTGCCTTCGGATCTTCAATTTTGTCCATCTTTTGCTCGACGTTCTCCATTTCTTTCTGGGTCAGCACCTCTCCTTTATTGTTCTTTTTCTTAAAGAACTTCGACAAATTTCCAATCCGCTGACGCTGTTAAGGAAATTTTAAACATGTACTTAGTATGTACAATTGTATAAGTTCATAGACATAAAGTAAAAAGAATGGTAATGAACAAGACGTACGTACCAACAACGTAACGAGCTGTACAAGTGCGGGTACAGTTTCCGGAGTTGTGGATGGATGTGATAGTGGTGGAGGAACAACTACGATATCCGGGCGTACAACATAAGGATGCGTGAACTTCCGATGGCCTCTTAGGAAGGTTGGTTCACTCTCATAACCGTTCTCAGCCAATTCCCAATCAGCCCTATCCAACACTAGTCCCTTTTCTTCCCTTTCACTCCAATGTGCAAGAATAGGTTTTGGGTCGTAAACTACGAGAGTATGGTTCTCATTCGATTGGCATTGAGGAAAGTCATGAGAGAATTTCTGATAAAATGTATCCGTGAGATCTTTCTGCTTGTACCCAAGTTGGCGCATTACACGGCGAGGGTTGTGCATAACAAATCCTTTTGGATGAAATAACGGTCCGTTGTAAAATGAAACATTGTCACGCCTTTGCAAGTGAACTCCTCTGGGATTCCTATATGGATCAAACACAACATCTTGGACATCCACCGAGTCCAAAGCCAATCTCATTGCTAATAACCTTTTTTTGTTATTGGGCCTTGGGGTATTGTCGAAGTAGTATTTCTGACCTAGAGGACTATTCTCTTGATATTCAGTGAAAAATCTTCAATCCTTTATACCGTATGAACAATTTTGCGAAGTGTTCATACGCCCACACCTACGCCAATGAAAGATCGTTCCAATGAAATGTATTAGAAAATAAATAATTGGAAACTAACAAATTTAATGACAACAATCAAAAAAATAAGTACTTGACTATACCTGAAGTACAGTGAAATTCCAATTAAATTGACGGGCGTTCGCCTTAGATGCTCGACGTATTTCTGCCAAAAAATGTGCCAATAAAGCAGTGCCCCATGATACTCATGAACCTTTTCCAAACCCTATTACCATTGGACTTGTTCTCGATTCAATTCCTTGTTCTTCGTGTTCCCAAACAATTCAACGAGTTTGACGAATGTGATAGTCTTTGTCCTGGGAACGCCTAGTCTTGTACATATTTGCCAAAGTGGTTTCCTTGTCCCATCCAAACAACTTTTTAGTCACCATAGATCTTGTCCCATTCCAAGTCCTTAGAGTCATCTCCTACTTTAACGGCTTTCCCAAGAACCTCAAGACCTATTATCCTTTGTACATCTTCAGGGATGATGGTCATCTCGCCAAAAGGAAAATACATGGTATCAGTTTCACCAAAAAACCTCTCCAAAAAGCAGTTCGTCGTGACGGTATCAGTGGCCACATAATTTTTTATTGCGGGATACAAGCCAGATGCTTTGACTACTGCTTTAACAGCGTCACACTCAAGCTTCAAAGGCCATACATCCGATTATTGATGGCGGGTAACACGGAAGGCGTTCGCGTGGTCCTATAAAAACACACCAAAGTAAATTAAATTCACTTGATCACAGATAAGTAATATAATAAGAAGATGCAATCATCTTACATAAGTTTGATAGATCCAGCGAGCCCAAGAATGTTTGTAGGCAAATAAGAGTTGCGGGTTTATCGGTTCACCCCAATGTTTGCCATCATCGCGGTCTCGAATCATGTCATACTTATCAGGAAAGTGGGCTGGAGGTGCCTTTACATTATCCTAAGGGGATTCAACTCCGACATCAGTCTGTCCTAAGCCACCTGCTTGTGAGGAAGAGCCACTGGCTCGTTCGGGTACAGGATATGTTTCCCACTCATCATCATCATCACTGCTGGTTGGGTAGCTTATAGGTTGATCCCGAATTGTGACCTTAGCAGTAGCCGGATCAGGACGGCTACGTCGAGAAGACTTACTTTTTTCTTCTAAAACAACTTTGCCTTTTCCTTTGTTCTTTTCTGCTGCTCTAAAACCTGTATTCCAATATGTAAACTGAGTTATATATGTTGCCTTCCGGCATAGAAATCGAACTTAAGGTGCCGGCATAATAATAAATTAAAATACCATGCCGGTTGTCTTTGAATTTTAGTCAGAGAATGAACTTTTTATGCAACAGGAATCCGGCATAGTAAGTTAACATATCGATTGATCTTAGGACTTGAGGATCGGCATTGTTATATAGAAATTTTAAATGCGAGTATCTGTCGGATTTTAGTACAGAGATTTTAACAAAATCGGCTAATGAAAACGGCATAGTATTGATGAAATAAACAAAGCCGGGACAACTAACCAGCATGGTATTCAATTAAATATGTATGCCGGTAAACGCATGCAATAAAATCGGGATTCAAGACATGAAATCTGGCATGATTTTCAAATTGTATTCTACCGCGAACCAAACATGCAATTGAGCTTCAAATTGGAATTTTAAAAATTACTTTTAGTGTAGTAGAAAGACTAAACAACATAATTTCACTTTGTGTTTTCTACTATGGGATAAACCCTAAAATTAAAAAATTCAATTCAACATATACATCACTTACCTAAGCAAATTTGTTATTCTCGCCTCACCATCAGACTCTTCAGGCAGTTCTTGCGCTTTTGATTTCGATTTACCACCTTCATCAACAGATTCTTCAGGATTGGGTATTGGTTTTTCACGAGGTTTGCGACGACCCATTGTATTTGATATAGAAGATGAAACAAAAAGGGAGATTGAATAAAAATGGAGAATGAATGATTTCCTTTCTATAACCGTCCCTTAAATAGAATGAAGGAATTTGTAACCGACGCATAAACTGGTTTTAAGGATTTTGTAACCGTCAAATAAGTGGGATAAAATAGTTTGTAACCGTCAAATAAGTGGAATGAATGAGTTTATAACTGCCACATAACTTGTATTTGTAACTATCAGAATGCCGGCATTGAACAATGGAACGATTCAATGCCGGTACTCTAACAATAAGTATTTGGTGAGCAGAATTCAACGGAGGCACATGTAACGGTATAGTATTTGGTGTATTTTTCAATGCCGGTAAAGGAAAGAAAATTGATGAAATAAATAACATTAACCACATAATCTTAAGGAAATAAACTTAAAAACATTAAATCAAACCAATTGCAATTAACATTAGTTCTTGGAACGCGATTCAATAAGCAAAGCAGCTTCAAAATGCCTAAAAGGCTCTTTTCTCCACTTGGTATATGCGTCCTGAGCTTGAAACCTATTCCATTTGTATATTGCAAGAAACTCGTTGTATTTGCGACATAACTTTATGAGTGCAATTGTTCGATTTTGTACATAGAGATCAATTCGGCCTTTCTTACCTTCCAAGTAGTTATTCATGTAAGGACCAGTCCTAACAAGACCCCAAAAAAGATTCGAAGGGCGGTGATCTTCCTGGAAATCCGATACTATGTAGTAATTTTTAATCCACTCGGTTTCTTCCTCCACATCCGCTTCTATCTTTGATTGTTTTTGACGTTCAAGGATTTCTTTAGCTTCTTTGCGATAATGTTCAAGCTTTGCTTCCTCTTCTTCTTCTCTTTTCCTCTTATGTATCTCTTCTTCCATTGCGGCAATTGACTTGGTGGTTTCTCCCTTCCTTTTTAGTTTTTCTAGTATAAGGGAAACTGAGTTGGTGGTTGATAATTGATTTCCCAACGGAGTGGGTAGTTTGTTCTTCTTGAGTTTTTCTTTTTCCATGGCAATGATGAAATCTGTTTTTGTTGATGGATTTGAGTTGATGGAGGATGATAATTGATTTCCCATCCGAGTGGATAGTTTGTTTTTCCTAAGTTTGTATTTTTCCAGGGCAATGATGAAATCGGTAGTTGCTGATGGATTTGCCATTGGAGGTATCAAGTGAAATGGGTGAATCAATTGCATTATATAGATGATTGCACAACGACTATTTAGTGCCGGCATTGTCAGTGAAGTAAAATCAACGCCGGCACTATAAGTCCGGTTTGTTGTTTAAAAAAATAGCCGTTGGGCATTGAATTTTGAACGATCCGGCATTGGTATAAGCTTAACCTACATGCCGGTACGTATTACCGGCATAGATTAATATACTACATTGCACGCCGTTACCATTAGGCAATTGAAATATGTTTACATACTAAGCCGGAACTATAATTTATTTCGAACGTAATCCTTGTCGACGGAACAACGAATGCACTTAGCACGTGCATCAAGCCTTTAAACCACTGGGTGGCCCAAGTGGACGAGTTATAGTCTCGTGAGGGCTTACATAGAGATATACCCACAAAACCTTACGAAATACCTAACTAGATACCCTTAAAACCTAAGCAAATAACACTAAACTATCAATCTTCTTAAGAAGAATCCGTTTTCGATTCACCCAACTGGTGGTACTCCGTGACTTTGGTTACAATATGGTTCACGTTGGCTTCAAACATGAACGGTTCTCTCTTTTCTTGTAAGTAACGCGTTTTCACGGCTTGATGCTACAAAAACAACACACAAACTTTGTTTGTTACATAAAATTTGAAAAAGAGTAGATTGTGTCCAACTAATCATGGAGATACTTACGAGTTGTTGAGGGACAATCTATTGTGGCTAGCATGCTCGATCCGGTGTTTCATTTTTAGGTACTCAACCACAACATTTAGGATGATGTCGTGTCGTTGCTCGATTTGTTGAAAGTTCTTCCTTTCAAGTTACCGTAATTGTGAATAAATTTGTTAAAAATCTTCAACTACATGGAATCCCGCGTCTGTCATTGTCTATAGTTGAAGGACGAGTTTCAGCGTACCATGCTTGGGTGATTGCTAAATCTTCCTCCGAGTCAAACGATGCCATTGGTTGTATGGTGGATTAGGTACTATACGAAGCTATTTATTGATAATTATTCTAGGGTTTAGGGTTTCAAAGATAAGATGCTCAAGGAGATATATAAGAACACGAGTTTTTGGCTTTTGGGTCCAAGAATTAGCTATCTTTATATAGAGAAAAACGTCAACGACTAGTTTATTTGAAAATCGCCACAACCGGCATTGTAGTATTTGTGAAATAGGATGCTGGCATATGCTTCCGGCATGGTTTATCATAAGCTTACAGTGCCGGTACTAGGAAATTTTTTAACAGAGATTGGGCCAAATATGCAACCAATACCGGCATGGTTTCAAAACACTTTGAAACGCCGGTAACGGGAACCGGCATTCAATCTATAATACCGACTATGCCGGTAGTTGTTAAATTCAAAAAAAACTGCTAGTTTTTTGAAAAATAAGACCGTTGGAGATTTATCTCTATATAATACCCCCATTCCTTTGGAAAAATCTACACAAACTAGCAACCAAATAACAAAAATCATTCTCTCAAGAAAGCAAGCACGGTTAAAGCTTCACAAAGGATGGGGGATTCATCATCTTCCTCTATTTGCAAAGTAAGTAGATTTACTAACAATATGATCTTCACTACTATGACGCACGACTAATATAATCTTCTCTTACAGAGTCATCATTGCAAGTGTCAAATTTGCAAGTCACCTTCTCATCTAGCCATGGACTGTCCTTTTATTTATTCAAAGTGTAGAAGCTGTGATGGGACACGCCGGTTTTGGATTGTAAAAACGGATGATGCTGAAAATGGAAGAATGTTTCTAAGGTGTTTGAATCACCCAAAGTGCGATGAGTTTCAATGGTTTGACAAAGCTGTTCAACTTGCAAAGTCAAGAGAAAACCACAAGGGCCAATGCAAGCCAATCGATGGGTGTGATGGGTGTTATATGAAGGGAAAGGAATATGTTGAAAGAGAAGAAAAACCAATGAAGCTGATCCTTGACACCCCCTCCCGGACGATGTCTTCGAAGAGGTTCGAGAAAGGCTCGAAGGTTCCGCAATTGTTGAAAAGGGATGGAAATAGATTATCTTTAACCAAATGCAATGCATGCCATGTTTTTTAGCATGTTTTAATTAAAAGTTTCAAATCCAATGTAATAGATTAATTAGGAATAAAATAAAAGAGCATTCGAAATGGATTTTTATTCAAAACTACCAGACTACCGGCATAGAAGTATTCAATTTTACAGTGCCGGTTTTCTGACAACTATGAAAATTTGAAAATATCATAAAACCGGCATAGATGTTAGAAAATACTATGCCGGTACCTTCGAATATCTATACAGGATAATGGAATTTTTAATCTTCTTGATCCGGTATGGTTTTATACACAATTTCATTCTTAGGTTACCTGCAGGCATTGATCTAAAATTATTAAATAAAGGTTTGGAGACATAAACCGGCATTGTTAACCTGAACTTATCTATGCCGGTAAAAGGCGCAAAAAAATCTCGCAAGGATAAACATGTTCAACATAAAAAAATCACTAGAAATCAAAACATGTTCAACATAAACGAATCACTAGAAATCAAAACATGTTCAACATAAACCAAACAACTGGATGCTGCTATCAAATGTTCTTAATCCAGGTATCCTAAACCAAAAGCAAACCAAACAACTAAAGAGTTAACCGCGAGGTACAAACGAAAACAAGTTCGGAATTGTTGACAACCACCATCCAAAAAAAGAAACACAACTAAAGACTTAAATCCTTTGGGTGGTCTTTTGCTTCTTTTGGGACGGTTTGTACTTAGTTTCCCGAACAAAGCTTTTGCACTAGGGTTGGTTTCTTCAATTCTATCAAGCTTTTCCTCGAATTCCTTCATTTCTTCAAGGGACAGCACCTCTCCTTCCTGGTACTTGCAACCCAACACCTTCTTTAACTTGCCAAGCCGACGCCGCTAGTTTAATATATCAAACACATAATTAGTATACATATAAGATTATGTGTATATTAAACGACTTAAGCAATTAATAATACTTACAAGCAATCCAACGGTCTTATTAAGTTGGGTCATCGTAGGTGGTGCCTGTGCGGGAGTTGGAACGGGAGGGTTTTTCTTGGGAGGAACTTGGACGTCATCCGGGCGGACGACATAAGGATGTGACCATTGCAGGTAATCTTCCATGTATTCGGCATCAACTTCATCACCGTTTTCAGCAATCTCCAACTTTTCCCACTGACTAATATCTACCAAACGACGTGGTTCCCTATCCCTCCAATCTGTTGGGTCCGGTTTTGGAACATACTCTACATGCAACCGATTTGGAGTTGAATAGCACCGAGAAAGGTCGAGATCAAAACATTGAAAAGCGGCCGTCTGGAAAAGTGCTAATTGCTTATATCCAAGTTGACGCATCACACGCGTAGGATTAGCCATAACGTATCCTTTTGGGTGGAACAACGGCCCATGGTAAAATGCAACGTTACCAAACCTCAAAACCTGGCGGTTTCCTCTAGCCTCCTTGTAAGGGTCGAACACAACATCTTTGGTACTCATTGCGTCCAAAGCCAATCTCATATCGATCAGTCGACCTATGTTATCGGGCTTTGGAGTATTGTTGAACTCGTATCTCTTAGCCAGAGGCGTATCGGGTTCTGGAAGGTCTATGATCTTCAAGGAGGGGTAGGCCTTGAACAAGGTTGGGAAGTGTCCATAAGCCCACACCTATTCCAATGTGAAGCAATAAGTTTTGTTTCTAAGTTCACGATAAGACTACATATGAACAATATACATAATAACATAAGTTTAAGAACAAATTTACCCGGCAGAGAGTGAAATTCCCGACAAATTGGTTGGTTTTAGCCTTAGAGGCCCTTCTCATATCCATCATCAAATATGCCATTATCGCGGTGCCCCAAGAATATCCATAGACACCTTCCAACGGATCCAAATCGAAGGTAGTTCGCACTAACCCCGTTGCCATTGGTGTCGTGGAATACCCTAGTGCCCAAGATGTATAACAGTAAGCAAATGGAAGATAACGAATTTGTTTAGGGTCCCATCCATCCTCCAAACTTCTTTTCTTTGTCTTTTCAAAATTCTTCTTAAGCAGCGTCAACTTGATTGTCTTTGTCTTACCGCAGACGTGGATTCATAAAAGCTCTCCACGCGAAGTTTTGTAGTCCCAACCAAACAGCCTTGTTAGTCGACTGCAACGTCGACCATTCTAGGTCCAGAGACTCAACTCCTTCGCAATTGATTTGCCGATAACATTCAAGCCTAGAATGTTCCGAGCATCTTCGTGGATGAAGGTCATCTCCCCAAAAGGGAAGTGCATGGTATCGGTTTCACCATGATACCTTTCGACGAAGCAATTGACAGTAACAGAATCAAGCTTCACATAATTTTCAACCAAATCATATAAACCCGAATCCTTTACTATTGTTTGGACCTCTTCACATTCCTCGGACAAGTCCCAACCATCCGCGGCTTGGTTTCGGCAAACACGCACAGCCTTCTTATGATCCTACAATTAGGAGAGACAATACAATTAAGAGATTTTACATAAATACACAACAATACATATGTACAAGATAGAAAATGCTTACATAGGTTTGATAGATATTACGAGCCCACGAGTGCTTGTATCCAAATAGTATTTTTGGTTCCGGAGCTTCGCCCCAAATTCTACCACGTTCAAGATCAGGTATCATGTCATCAATGTGAGGAAGGTGGGAACCTTTAACTTTCACTTTGACGTTTCCCTTCTTGCCATTGCCTTGTGTTGGTTGTTGACTTGGGCCACCAACTTCGCTTTGGCTTGCTAATTGACTTTCCTCTTCATCTGGTTCATCTTGATCACCGTGTTCACGGTTTGCAAGTCGACTACGGTCACTACCATTCTCCCAAATTATCCCTCTTGTACCAGCCCCAAAACGTATATTACGACCTTCGTCTTTCCCTCGAGGAGGCAGAGACTGAGGAGTATCAAGACCGTCCTTCCTTCTTCTCTTAGTGACAACATCTTTATTTTTTTCTTTTGTTGGCTTCCTTTGCTTTTGACCTATATCGTAAGCACACGGAAAGCAATGAATATAAGACGACTCACCTTCAGTTTTAGTACCGGCATTGACTACCTTAAACTAAACCACGCCGGTTTAATGTTCCGGCAGTACACATTGACTATCGACAATGCCGGTACCAACTACCGGCATATAAATGCAACCTAAAATCTATGCCGGTATTATTGACAGTTTTCCTGTATGTTTTAAGTCTACTACCGGCATGCTCGAATCATTACAAATGAATGCCGGTACCGAAAACCGGCATGTAATGAAACCAAAAATCTATGCCGGTACAGGTGACAAATTCATAAACTCTCATGTATGTTTAAGTACACTACCGGCATGCTCGAATTATCATTAAACAGTGCCGGTACTAAAAACCGGCACTGTATTCATCCTAGATTGAATGCCGGTAGGGAAAATTCAGTTTCTGGTGAATCTGAGGATGGAAACCAGACCGTATTCATCCTAGATTGATTGCTTCGGAACACAAAAACCTAGATCGTATTCATACGAATTTCAATGCCGGTACTCTCGAAACCCAATCGTTTGAGTTAGGTTTCGCGATTCTAACCTAAACCCATTGCCATAGATCGATTTAAACACCTACAAAGTAGTTTTAAATGACTTACCTTCTCACAGAAGCCATATATTTGAGTAGTTGATCGTCAGATAACGTTGCTTCTTCGTGTTCTTGCTCTTGAGCAATCTTAGCAAGTCTTTCCGCCTGTTTTTGTTGAGCAATCGATGATGTTGAGTTCGATTGGGCATTTGGTTTCTTTCGTGGAGGCATTGTTTATGATTCGGGTTGGTTAATCGACGAAGAAATTTTTGAATCGACGAAGAATGGATGAAGAACGATGATTTTTTTTTCTCTTCAGAACCTAACCCTAACAGTGCCGGAACTGTGTGTGAAGAATGGGGGATAAATGTTTTGGTTTTTGATTTTAAGTTTTAGTATAAAGGGTATTATAGTCTTTTCATAATGTTTTTTATTAATTAACCAAAGGGTATTTTAGTATTTTCATACCCAAAAATCACCCTTAACACACACCATGGGTTGGGAGAAGTAATCAATATCCCCCAATTCCTTTTTATATCCCCCAATTGCGCGTTCTTTAAAAACCCTGCCCTTATCCATTTATATATGTACCCCTGATGGCATAATCGAAATTTTTTGTGTAATGATAATTTACTAATTGCCTCTTTTAACCTTCCTCTCCAACTTATTGTTTACTTCTTCGAACACAGAGAAAAAAAATCCATCCCTCCAACCACCGTCATCTCCATCGTTCCCACCACCATTACCATCTCAATCGCCTCCACTGCAACCAGCACCACCACCTCCGTCACCTCCGCCACCATAACCAGCAGATTTGTTATACGTTTGATTTCAACTTGTTACCAATTGTTATTCATCTTCTTTAGATATTTTTCAACATGATTCAACTAAAAAACTCAAATCTAATAATGAATCAAAAAGAAATTAATCTCCATAACCCAATCACGAGCACCATAAAAGTTGGATTCACTTCGATTCTCAACTGAAGTGTGCACGATTCCATTTTCGAACCCTAATTTTGGGTTTCATTTTTCTTTAGATCGATGATTGATTCAGGTAATTAATCATATTCTTTTGCTTTAATTCATTTTTCTCATCCGTGTTGACTCATAAAAGTAGAAATTAATGGGGTTTTTTTTGCTTCATTTTTATCATGGTGGTGGGGAAGTCGGATGTCTGGTGTTGGTGGTGTTGTAATATGATTTTTGGCGGTGGTGGTCGTGAGGTTAGAATAATGAAATTGACAGTACAATAATGGTGGTTTGATTGTGATCACAAATTTGGGGTTTCTCATTTTTATTGAATGTTGTTGTGTGTCTATAGCAGGATTTTTGTGCAAGAGAGGTGATGGTGGTGGCTTTTAGAACAAAGTATTGGGATATCAACAATGCATATGCAAGTAGTGAATAATATTTACTGTTTTTGGGGGAACTGGAGTTAAGAATATGTTTTTGATTTTAAGTTGTTGTGGAAAGTAAGTTGATCTTTGATGATACAGTTACATACGAAGTTCTTTATTTTGATGTGTATGTGTGTTTTGTTAACATATTAAGTGTTCAATCTGCTGCAGGGAATATAAATTGGAGGATTTCATAAGTGTAGATGAAATTAGGAGGATGAAAAGCTTACAGATGGGTCATTTTGAAACCACGCTATACGACATTTTTGGGGGATGATGTATATGTAAAGAAAACAGATAGAAGAAAGGTAGTTTCGTCAAAGTTGAGTACCAAAAATTAACGTGGGTCCAAAAAGAGAGACATTGGACTGAGTCATGTATATCTGATCCTAATAATGTACTTCATGGTTTGAGAATGAACAAAGTATGAAAAAATGGGAATCATGATTTCATAATAATTAATGTGGCACTAAACAATGAACAAAGTATGAGTGCAAAAAAGAGAAACATTGGACTGTGTCATGTGTTCTAAGCTCTTTCACGCGTGTCTTTCTAATCTCTTTCGTGGAGCTGGACATTATCACTCTCTAGCTGTTACTTCTCATGGAGACGTTTGGTCATGGGAGAGAAACAATGAATTTCAGCTCGGAAGGGCTTCGTTTGCTATTTCAAGGTGTGTACAGTAAATTAATCTGTTGTTTTGATGATGATAGTTTTTTAAATGACAATTGATATAAATTTGGATTGTCTTTTGAACCTTGTTGAATGTTCTATTTATAATAACAGAGATTCATGGAGTAAGCCCGACATGGTACAAGGGCTGAGTCAAGTCATAGTCACAGCTGTATGTGTCTGGTGTTGTTCCACTAATATGGGAGATGGTGGGTTCTTGTCAGTATGAGGCAAATCAAAGCGAGGCGACTCAGTCTTGGAAAAGGAATTACTAACTCTCCCATACCTTCCAGAGTTGAGCCACTTGCTGGAGAACACATTGTTAAGGTATATGCTCGTGGATCAGTTAGTCATCTATTAATTTGTAGTATTCAGTTTTTAAATCATTGTTTACAACACAGTGCCAATAGTAACTTATTCATTTTGGGATGTCCAGAAAGCTGAAATGAAGATGGGACTGGTGGACAAGTATGCTGGTCTGTGTTTGAATGGAATTGCAGTCATGAGCTGTAATGAAGGCATTGGTGATGATAGTGCAACTGTTACTGAAATGTAGGTGGTATATGAATTGATTGGTCTTTAGGAATTTGGTGATTAATTGGTTCCGGATGATAGTGGTGGTGCTGTTTGGAGTTGGTGGTTTGCTGTTGGTATCGGTGGTGAAGCGAGAAGGTAGATTGTTCTTTGGTATTTTTAACCAACTGTTGACACCATTCTGGTTGAATTATTATGAATACAATAGTCTACATAATTGATACAAATAATTGGACTCGTGTTATTGTTATGGTTCTTATTGTTTTCAGTGTTTATCGCAGCTATATAAGAGCATCATGGAATTGATAAGGATGACTAACTAGTTTATATTTGGATTGTAAGATACAGATGGTGTTTGAAGCCAGGGAATGAGTGAATGAGATGGAATTGCAGTCACTGGTACTGGTAAAGATGCAAGTGCAGGAATTACAGTTTTGGTGATGCTGCAAACGCAAAATTGTAGCTGTTGTTGTTGGAGTTGAGCTATAAGTTTGTGGAACAAGGTTACAGTTGGTGAAGCAGTGAACAAATGGGAGTTAAAGTGCAGAACAGTTTGGTGTTGCAGCTGAAGCTTGGTGAATAGAGATGGGTTTGCATATCGGTAGTTAAATTAAGTTTACTGATGGATGCTCAGCTGCTATATGTGAGTTTGTTTTTGCCAAACTAGGTAGCTTTTTATATGCCTTGTGTTATGCATGAATCTATTGGTGCAATGGTAGCACAACTGAATATATGTCAGAAAATGTGTGTTCGACTCACGCCAGGTTCATTCATTTGTGTATAATTTTTCTTTTTGGAGACAACTTGTGCTAGTTGTCTCCATATCCGAAGACAACTTGTACTAGTTGCCTCCATATTTGGATACAACTTGAACATGTTGCTTCTAGATTTGGAGACAACTTGGGCTAGTTGCTCTCACTTTTGAAGGCAACTTTGGGCTAGTTGCCTCCACATTTGGAGGCAACTTGGGCTAGTTGATTTCACTTTTGAAGACAACTTGAGCTAGTTGTCTTCCTCCTATTGGAGAAAACTTGTGCTAGTTACCTTCACTTTCGAAATAACTTGAATTAGTTTCCTCATATATGAAAACAACTTGAACTAGTTTACTCCACATGGTGGTGGTGGTGGTGGCGGTGACGGCGGCGGTGGTTGCTAGTGGTGGTGGTGGTGGATTTGAGGAAAGTGGTGGTGGTTGGCGGTGGCGGCGGTGGTCGACAGTGATGGTGGTGGTGGTTGGTGCAGCAGTGGTGGTTGTCGACGGTCTTTGGAGGAAAGTGGTGGTGGTTGACGACGGAGGTTGGTGGTGGTCGGCAGCGGTGGTGGTTAACGGTGGTGGTGGTTGTTGGCGGTGGTCAGTAGAAGTAGTCTTTTTTTTTCTCTCTCTCTCTAAATAGTAGTTAGTGGTAGTGGTTTGTATATACACTATATAAAAGAGGGTATTTTAGTAATGTATGAAGCTTAGGGGTATAATTTAGTTAGAAAGGGTACTTTTCAATGGGTCTCATACTAGGGGTATATAGATAATATTCCCTTTTTTAAAATTTGATACAAAAACCCCAAATTTCAAAATTGGTTTCATCAAATTTTTTGGGGTTTATGTGTTACTTTTGTTTTTTTGGGTTTTTTGTGTTACTTTTGTTTTGATGGTTTTTTTGTGGATGGATAGTGACGCCTTTGGGGTTATAACTCGCGGACCGTTTAGGATATATGATAAAATATATGGGTGGCAAATAAGATAAGTGAGGGTGGTAATTAATGAGGGTGGCAAATAGGAAAAGTATGGGTGACAAATAGGTGAAACCTGTGATATATATACTAAAAAAATTTGATAATCGATTTAACATTGTAATTTGCATAATAAAAAAGTTGATAGATATTTTGAATTTTTAATTAGATGTTATACATTTTTTTTGTTTCTATAAATCACAAACTCTCCAAAACTCAACGAACGTTGTATCTACAAGTCACATAGACTCTCTGTATTACTCTCATAAAATCACTAGAAAAAGAACCTCCATGATCGCTCAAATAAAAAAACATATATGAAAGTTTATAAATTTCTTATTTGACTACCTCCTTGCTATTATTGGCCTGCATGATGTTTTTTAAGAATGCGTTCGGATTAAAATATCCCAAATGTGAACCGGGGACTTAATATATATACCGAATGCCTAAGTTGCCTTTCAGAATTAAAACTTACCATAATGGCACCTTCTCTTAAGATTTTTTCTTAAACAAAAAACCTAAAATCAAAACCTAATCTAATTTAACCTCGGGCGTTTCATGTATTTCTTTTTTTCTTTTCCAGTGCCACCTACGACTAGGTGAAACAATAATTTCCTATTCCTAAGCTTGTTTTTATAGTACCTATATATGGTTAGCAAAGGATGAACTATTAGCCGTAACTTGAATAAAGATCTTATATGATTAGTAATTTTTATCACTCCTAGCCGTAACTAATAATTTCATTATTTTTTGAAAATTCACAACAACATTCCTGACGGCAAGTAGTGTTTCCCTATCGTAGACATATAATATCCAAAATGAAAGTTTATACTCGGTCTAGTATCGGTTTATACTAGTGTTGATGGTGGTTTTTAGCTTAGGGTTAAAATCGTAAAACACTAAACCCTAGCAGACAGTGATGTCACAACATTTAAAGTAACAAGCATTTACTAGGCACATTTTCTGAAACCTTTAATGTGTCCCTAAATAATTACCGGGGTATCTTTTACAAATTAGGGTTACGACAAGCCAAACCCTAATTCCCCTCTGTGCCAATGACAAATCATGCCAGCCACACCGACCGAGCCAAAGCATGCCAACCATGCTAGCCGCACCTCTGTGCCAATGGCAAATCATGCCAGCCACACCGACCGCGCCAAAGCATGCCAACCATGCTAGCCGCACCTCTGTGCCAATGGCAAATCATGCCACCCACCGACCGCGCCAAAGCATGCCAACCATGCTAGCCGCACCTCCGTGCCAATGGCAAATCATGCCAGCCACACCGACCGCGCCGAAGCATGCCAACCATGCCAACCATGGCAAATCATGCTAGCCGCACCTCGCGCCAAAGCATGCCAACCATGCTAGCTGCACACTCGTGCCAATGACCACACCGACCGCGCCAAAGCATGCCAACCATGCTAGCCGCACCTCTGTGCCAATGGCAAATCATGCCAGCCACACCGACCGCGCCAAAGCATGCCAGCCATGCTAGCCGCACCTCCGTGCCAATGGCAAATCATGCCAGCCACACCTACCGCGCCATGCCAAACGCACCTCGCCATGGCCCCATACCGCGCCACCATACTGGCCTTCACTACGCGGCTATCAAAACGAAGGCGTGCAACAATCAACGGTTTCCCTTCAATCCTGTGGAGCAAATCCCGGCCGTCTAAGGTTACCAAACGACCTTTGCCCCAAAACCCTAGCTTGGTCACGCACCTAGCCCAAGCTAGTCATGCCATGCGCCTATGACAAACCCTTGGCCCCACATGCCAAGCCAACAACCGCACCTAGCCCAAGCTAGTCACGCCATGCGCCTATGGCAAACCCTTAGCCCCACATGCCAAGCCAAAACCGCACCTAGCCAAAGCTAGCCACGCCCAAGGCGAACCCTTGGCCCCACATGCCAAGCCAAACCAAACCTAGCCAAGCTAGCCGCACCATGCCAAACGCACTTTTCCTTGGCCCTAGCCATGCTAGTCACATCATGCCAAGCCAAACGCCCTTGCCTTGGCCCTATCCACGCCATGTGCCCATGGCGAACCCTTGGCCCTACATGCCAAGCCAAACCAAACCTAGCCAAGCTAGCTGCGCCATGCCAAACGCACTTTGCCTTAGCCCTAGCCATGTTAGTCACATCATGCCAAGCCAAACGCCCTTGCCTTGGCCCTAGCCAAATCTAGCCACGCCTATGGCAAACCCTTGGCCCCACATGCCAAGCCAAAATCGCACCTAGCCAAATCTAGCCACGCCCAAGGCGAACCCTTGGCCCCACATGCCAAGCCTAACCACACCCTAGCCGCGCCACCACCGTTGGCCTTCCCTACGCGGCCACCAAAACGAAGGCGTGCAACAATCAACGGTTTCCCTTCAAACCCAGGAGCAAATCCTAGCCATCCAAGGTTACCAGACGACACATGGTAACCTTTGGCCCCAAAACATAAGTTTGGCCACGCCAAACCTTCCCATGCCAACCTAGCCGCGCCACCACGTTGGCCCTCACTACGCGGCTACCAAAACGAAGGCGTGCAACAATCAACGGTTGCCCTTCAATCCCAGGAGCAAATCCTAGCCATCCAAGGTTACCAGACGACACATGGTAACCTTTGGCCCGAAAACCTAAGCTTGGCCATGCCAAACCTTGCCATGCCAACGGCATGCCAACCTAGCCGCGCCACCACGTTGGCCCTCACTACGCGGCTACCAAAACGAAGGCGTGCAACGATCAACGGTTGCCCCTCCTCTCAAGATGCAAAATCTCGACCGTCGAAGGTCACCAGGCTGGCAAGTTTCCCGAGCTTAACTTTCCAAGACACAACAACGTGCTACATGTTTTCCAAAACATTCGAGACATCAACACAAACTGGGGGATCCTATTTGGGTATTGGTTTGGCGGTTTACAACGTGCAACGTACACTACGCCCGTCATAAGGAAGTGTCATAAGGGTGAGGCGGTTAGTAAATACGGGAAGTTATGTGTGAAACGTTCATAAGACATAAAGCACATGCGTTAACAACTTTATGGGACATCAATTCCATAACGTTAGCAGTTTCATGAAAACCAGTTTCATGCGTTAACCACTTTATGGAACATCAATTCCATGCATACGGTTACCACCTCCTCCCATTTACTTCCCCACTCCTTAATGAGACCAGGGTACATTTTTACTCCGACTTGTATAAATAGGTCTTATCTATTTCCATTGAACAACAAGTTCATACGGGAGATACAACACTCAGAAATATCTACTTGCTAGCTCACCTTGGGAGCTCTCTCACTTTTCTGATAACAAGTCGTAGTAACCCAACTACTCTTCCAGAATCAACTATTCTGGTCTCACCACTTTCCTTGCTTCCCTCCCCAAAACCACCCATTCTCCTCCACTTTGTGACCGAAGCAAGTCCGGAACGACCATTTCTTGGTTTTAGGTAGGACTTGTACAGATTGATCTCTCGAATCTAAAGTACTCCTTGCAAGGTACATTGTTTAGGGTTTAAATTGTTTCTCACCCGCACACCCGCAATTACCGAAATCAGCAGAAACCATTTTTACCTACAAACAATTGGCGACCACAGCGGGAGGTTCGATCTTTCGGTTACAATGTCAATTTTCAACTAGCAATCTCATTCTTCGACCCAGACGTCAAGATGGTAGAGGAAGGCGATCCACTTCTACTCAGTTACTCGACGGCTGGATTATCAGTCATGACACGACAAGGGATGACTGGGGAATTCTCAGAGCTGGAAGCAAAATGATCCGCTCAGGGATTAACGGCGCAGTTATCAGACAACTCAGCAACGACTCGGAAGACTAGGGACTTCCCATGACCATGTTTCTCGAAAAAAAAAAAAACTTGGTCTTACACTCGGAAAGTTTATTCTCATCAAGACTACGAAACCGAGTAACTCTTATATCTAGACAAAAATACGTGGTTTGCTTTTTCAAGTTCTGATAAAACCTATAGCCATGTTTCATCCCATGTCATCTACCAACACACAGTTCCATGGTTTTCCTGGGATGTCTGCGTCACTTTCATTCATAGCCAAAAACAATTCAATTCTAAACTTTTCATTCAAAAAAAATATATAATCCAAAACCATCAAGGTAGCATTCATCTATTAACCCGAGAAAATCAGAAAATCAAAAACCAAAACCAGGAGTCTCATTTGCCTTTCAAAAAAAAAAAAAAAACCTAAAGATAAGAGGTCCAAAAGACAGATATATATTCAAGGGAAGTTTTCCAACATCGGCTTGCTCCTTTTGTCAAAGGCCTCCCTCGTGCTTTGGAGAGCCACCCTCTTAAGTTTCAGCTTCCTGCACAACTTCTTGAATTCCGCTTCTCGCTTCTTCATCATGTCCGCAGAAGGACCTTCAATCGCTCCCAGCCAACGACCTTTCAACATCGGAGAGACCTTAAACGAACCAAGGAATGTTGAATTCAAGCCCACGCACATGTCACGATGGAACTTCCAGCTCGAGATTACATCCTCGTAAATTGTATGACCCAAATCACGTTGCACATCTCATCAATCGAAGACAAGGCTTCCTCCACACGCTTGACCAACGCATGTCGACTAGTGATCTTCTTAGTCGTGGCAATGTGACCATAGCTTTCCCAAATCTTGGTGTACAATGTCGCATGTTTAGCTGGCACGCTAGATCCACCAATCAACACATGACTGGGAAAGGGGCCATATACGGAGGATTGAAGGTGGCACCCGAGAATCGAATCTCAAGAATCGGCGGAGATCCCTAACTACGATTTCACCCCAAGTGCTCTCCTCCACCTGAGTCACGGCAGCACCCTCGGGACGATGAATCTCCATGTCCAAGTCGCTAGCTGGCACAGTTTCCGCAGTGGGAAGTACGACTACGTCTTTACTCTGGTGGTCTTCCACTTCAAGAATATCCCCAGGAACGGTTTCCTCCTAAAAATCAAAATTTAGTTTTACTGCAAAAAAAAAAAAAAAAAAGAGGGGAAAGAAGAAAAACATGGAGGGGACTCACCGATTCAGTTTCAGACTGACTAGACGAAGATTCAACACTGCTGTCTGACCGCGGTCGTAAGCGTCAAAAATAAATTACACTTTCTTACTACTCAAAATATAAATATAGCAAGGGCAAGAAAGGATCGATCCCACAGAGAGGTCTAGGTTGTCAAATTGTTTCGGTTCCCTATAAATAACAGGTAGTTTTGTGATTATAATATACTAAATAAAAACAAATAAAGAAATAAGCAAACAAATCAAATCACGGATAAGAAAGTATTGGTTACGGATTTCGTTTTCATTCACAAACATGGTTTCACCACAATAACTAGAATTGATATTTTAATCTCAACTTTTATCAAAGACCCTAGAATACCTTGATCGCAAGATTATCCCGCAAACCTCCTCATGTCATCAACAAACACATTAAAAGATGCGAATATGAATTCTACCTAAAGGAACAACCTAACGTGTAAAAGCACTAATCAAGTTTAATTCCCTAGATGCATTAGGTTCTATGAAATCAGGCCAATCAAAGCAATCGAACGTGGAAAGCGCACTAATCCGATTTAACAAAGGTTATGACTCACATATGATCATAAGAATATATCACTACAAACTATAATCATATTTATGCTACTTGCAATCCGGAATTATCACTTTTGCGTATAATAACCCTAATCTAGCAATAGAGATGAAAGCAAACTCAATCGACTCGCGACTCGACTAACAAGCATTCAAATCATGTAACAATATTCATGGTGAATCATAAACGATAATATGAGAGAAAACTAATTTATTGAAGTAAAACACATGTTTGGAAATCCAACTTATTCCATAACCAATAATAAAACTCTAGCTCATATTCATGGAGTTCATAACAAGAAGAAAGAGAAAAGACTTCATGGTTCTAAACCCTAGAAAACAAAGTAGAGGCACAAAGAATAATAAAAAGATGATATCCTCAATTAGGTAAAAGTCCTCTCTTTTATATGTTTCTCTATTTCCATAAAGGATACTCCTTCCAATATTAGGTCTTCTCAAAACCCATCTCCAAGTGGTCCACCAAGCCCATGTGTGAGAAAAACCCATGTAGAAATTTCTGCCCAAAAACGGTCGCCGGAAAACTGGGATTATGGCCGGAATCCCGCCGGAATAGTCGTCGGAAACTGTCTCAGGTGACCGGCAAAGTCCGCCCGGTCACTGGTCAACGGGTCGGATCGGTCGATTCAACTCGGGTCAAGGCACTGAGTCAAAACGGGTCAAGTCAGGTTAGTGAGTCAGGCATGAGTCAGTGATCCATCTGAGTTAGTCATGTGAGTCAGGTTCTAACTCAGCTAGGCCTAGGCCATATTGCACGAGCCCAGTTCTGTTGCACCAAGATGGTGCATCACTGTTCCAGCCAAGATGGATGTGCATACTGCATTGCATTTTAGCTTCTGCAATTTCACATTCATCTTGATTTCACAAACCGAGCCATCTCCTTGAATCACTTTTGCGGCTTCATTTCTTCTCATTAAATTCCGCTTTCTCAGTTCCACCATTCTCTTGTCTGTAATTCAGTTCCAACTATCTTGCAAACCATTAGCAGCAACAATTCCTAGTCCTGCTCTAAATTGCAGTTCTGTCACAGCCAATTGCCACTGCGAACCAGCCACATACTCAAACCTGCCAATCCCATCACCGCCAACGTCACTTGACATTGCAGCTTGTCACTTCCCTTCAACCTTTCTATTACATCATTCTGCGGCAAATCCCGTCTTCAGTCCGCTTCATTCCCATACAAAACCCCAGCTCCTTCTTGACCCTAACTCCCATTAACTGAGTTCTTTGCAAATTCTATGATCAACAGCAGCAACATCTGCAGTACCATCTGAACTGCACCTACATCTCCAAAGACAAACCATGAACCATTCCCTCGGACTAACCTCAAAAGCTCAAAGCCACCAGTGCCATTCAATTCCATTACCATTGCAATTTATCACTTCATCCTTTTCTAACTCAGTCTAAGCCTTGAACCTCAAGCTTAGAACCAGCACCAGCTTGCATTCCACCATAACCTCATCTGAGATTCATCACCATTTCAGCATCACTGGCTTGATTGCACTGCTTCATTCTGTCCCTGACTCACTGCAATACTTCACAAATCCATATCCTGTACTTTGCACAATCAGACTTTCATTTAAGCTGGCATCTGCTCAAACACTCATTCCTCCTTGTAGTTCAAGCTCAACCCAGCATTTAAGCTTCTACTCAAGACTACCTCCAACAGCATCAATCACAACACCAGTACACAGCCTCAGTTTGTAAAGCGCCGCTTCCATCGACTCAATTACTAACCAATGGTAGAAACTTCATTGTCACCACCATTCTGCTGCTGCAATTCGGTTCACGCCGGACTTCCATTTGCCTGCAATCTGACTGCACCACCTGCAATGCCATTGCCTGCGCCTGCAATGTATCTTGCAACATAAACATGGCTGTTACTATCAGCTCCTATCTCCACCTTCTATTCCTCCAGTTCTTCCACTCCCAGATTCACTTCATCCAACCATTGCTTATGCACACAGCTTCATTGCTTCATTCAAGCCATTCCCGCACCTCAAACCTGCAATGCTATCTCATTGCACTGTCAACCACACGGATCCATTTGCGTCTTCTTAACCTCTTACTCGAGTCATGCTTATCTCAAATCACCACCATCAAAGCCAGCCAAACACCATCACCCGAACTAACATCATCTCGCCTACCAACTCTACACAACCAACAACATCCCGATATCAATTGTTCGAGCTATCATAACCCATTACCGAGTTTGTTGACATCTAGCCCGCACTCGCCATCACATACCACCACATAAACCCATTACTATCAGCCGTGAGCCAACAGCCAACATCCCTTGAACCTAAACCCAGTCTCATAACCAGCATCAGAATATCAATCAATTCACAGCATCTATACATGGGGCCATTTCAATCTGTTATTGCTTCTTCACAGCCAACCAATTCTTCCATTAGAGACCATCCATTGGAATCAAACCCTAACTCAATAACATCTTCTCTGATTTCTTGATTTAAACAATCCAACACCTAATTCAACCAAAACCCATTCTTAATCTTGTTCTAAATCACCATCATAACCCATCAACAAGCACCAATTCGTCCTCCAGCTGAATTCAACCATGGATCCTTCTCAATTTCTCCCTGAGTTTTTCACAAATTCACAGCAACCGTCTCTCTCTCTCTGTTTTGAAATTCAACCAATTCATCGTCATCACAGCTTCAATATACCATTCTTCCATGTTATTTTGGCCATTAACATCATCATCTTCAAGCCTAGGAGCATCAACACAACGGCAACAAGGAGAGAAGAAAGAAAGGGGAAAATGAACCCTAGTTCGTCCCTCTCGGCCAAAATGAGAGTATTAACATGGGGACAGCTATTTGCACCCCAGAAATGGATACGGGCCACCTAGTAGTATCCCCTTAACCTGAGACTGGCTCCAGATAGCACGTGCCTGTGAAATGACACTCTTGCCCTTCTTACTCAACTAAAGTGATTTCTTCTTCTTTTCCTCCGTGTGACTCCAGAGTACCTAATAACTCAAAAACACACGTAAAGTACATAATTCACACGAAAAATAGCAAAGAAAGCGTAACTACTAGATAGTAAATTAGGTGTTTTAGACACCTATCACTGTCGGAAGAATTGCTCTCACCACCGCTAGACCCTGAACTCTCATCCTTTTCGAGTTCCGCATCATCATGGGTAGGCTCTGCAACGCCGCTCTCTGTCTCGAAAAATGATGTTTTCTGACTGCTCACAAGTTTGGCAAAGGCGTTCGTACTACTGAGACCCTGGACAAAATACAAGGGCGCATTCTCAGAAAAGGAACAAGGAAATAAACGATCCAGGCCAAGGTCAAGAGGAGAGCCGTAAGTACCCGTATATTGGATGAACTAAAAGTCGGCAGAACCGTGGAGTCTGACTGAAAGCCGCCCGCACGATCTTTAGATCTTCGTTCCTTCACCTGGGGACTATCTGCATTTGGACTAACGGATTTTCGCTTGGGACCCCTTAGCAGTGGATGTTCCGCTAAAACCGCAAGAGAAGGCTTATCCTGACGATTCTCTACCACATCATTCACGAATCCATGAATAGCAAAAAACTCATCCTGCCAAAATATGTTGTATTTAGAGGTCGTTGATGGATTCTGTTCCGCGAGGAAAGGCAAACTTTTACCCGACACAAGAGCACTAGCATCGAGAACAGTTGATAACGGGATTTCTTGGACAACCGGCTGACGAACAAGTGAGACCCCTTGGTCAAAACCCATATGTCGAGCAGCCTTATCGACATTGTAAGAGATGCTTTGCAAGCTCCTCGAAAAAAGGATGGCGCGTGGCCAGGCGTGTAGCTACGCATGAACACCATCTCTCCAACACTCAGGCCCTCCTCATCAGAAGACAAAGACATATTCGAAGCAGGAGCAAAGGTACTAATCTGAGTTATGGACGCATGCACCGGAGCCCATGGGCGAAAATTAACCGCATACGAGTTGTCAAGAAACTTAATCAGTTTCGGACCAGTTTTTCGGCGCCTGTTCTACCAACGCAGTATTCTGGAGCCACCCCAAGACTCAGGAAGTATAACCATCGGTTTCGGGGCATACTTCTCGAAATACTCCCACAACCATGCCTAGAGAAAGGCGGCATGAACATACGAATCCACTTTCATATGGCCGTTCGAGGCGCGCATGTCCGAAACCAGCTGATCTAGGTGTGCATACAGAGAACCAAGAAACAAACCACCGAGGGGGAGAGCGACACCCTTTGCTAATTTTATGGCAAACATGATAAGTTCCTGTCTTATCTCTTTCTTGCCCGAGCCGTCGTCAAAAATATCCCTGGATAGCCAAAGAGCCAAGAACGCCGCGACATGAAGTACGTTATTCTTCTGGTTCGACTCCAACTCGTCAGGAAACCACTGAGACACCCACCAGTCATAAAAGCACTTCATCTCATTTTCCTTCTGAACGAATCCATTTGATTTCGCAACCAGGGTGACGCGAATTTCTTCTTCGTCTGCAGACAGCCTGACATCGAGGTTTCCAATTACAGGAAGATTTAGTAGCACATCCACACTCTCCAAAGAAATGGTCATTTCGCCCCACCTACATATGGCCGTATGGGTGTCTGGACACCATCTGGAAACAAAAGCAACCAACCCTGGAATGTCTTTCCTAATATGAAGCACTGCGGAAGTCGCAACATCGTCGAAAATCTGCGCCCTGGTCAAATTGGTCTTTACAGGTTCCTGGTCCATTATAAATCGCGTCCATTTCTCAAAGGAACGCAACGGACTTGCAGGGATTTTAAAGTCGATAGAAGAGGCACGATATTCTTTCCTCTGAAGGCAAAACCTTATTACGCCTCCTGGCCGAACCGATCGATCCTCTCCTTCGCTTTCCGGGCCGGTCAGAAGGATCGGCACGTATTGGGGATGGTTTCTCCTAATCGTGACTGATGTCGTGAAGAACTCGTCATCTATGTTTGGCTTGGAATTACTCCCATCCCTCGGTACCGCAGAAACTGTTTACATCTTAACCAAAATTCTCTTACATTTGTTTTCACCCATTGCGATAACTACAATGGAACAAGAAGAGCAGGAATTATTACATAAAGCGTGTAGAAATTATTCTATTGGACGCAAGGGAGCCGCCTCGGGCACAAACTAATTGGTTTCAAAGTCCTTTCGTGCATACGCGAAAGTGGGGACTGGCAGACACTACATCACCACTACATGCAGTCGGAAACTCACGCTCAACCAGATAGACGCGCCCAAAAAAGGAGGGGACCATGCACACGGCTACACCAAGACAAGGAGTAAACCCTAAAAAACTAGGTTTTCATGGAAAAGGGATAGCAATTACTATCGCATGCTTACTTTGCACAGCGAGTTGAGGCGGTCAACATTACTACGGTCATGGAAAGGTACACCTACAACTAGGGTTTTTTCCCCAACACAAGAAAACAAAAGAAAAGAAAGTCACAGAGGAAGTAATGGAAGACATACGTAATCCGCTCGCCCGCTTCACCGCTACCAAGCAACAAAAGAAGAAACAATAAGGGCGTGAATCAAAGGGAGAGGCCAGCCATCCTTTTTATAGGAGTGATACTTGGGAGTTCGAACAAGAAAAGGATTTCCAATTTTGAGCCAAGGAAGGAAAAGAGGAAACCGGTCCCGCAAAGATCAATTTCCACGTCCAAGACCACCCACGTCACGCCGCGGCCCCACCACGCCTAGCCGTCCTTGCACGTTCTACCATGCCATTGCCGCGGCCCCCCTTCCAAGCCATTCGCTCTATTGCCGCGGCCCCACCACGCCTAGCCGTCCGTGTACGTCTCGTATTGCCAAGGCCACACTATGCCAAGCCGCCTGCTCCACTGTCGCGACCCTATCATCCACACGCGTTTACCTCACCAAGACCACGCCACCTCTTGGCCCCTCGAGCCAAGCCGTCCACTTGCATCGCCTTCCAAGACCGCGCCCCCTTTGCCTTGGAGATGTACGACCAGACCAAGCCAGTAACTTTCATCTCACCACTCCACGGTATGCATTCCCAGCACAACTTACGCAGGGCCGCCAACACGAGAAGCCAAAACTCTCTTTACCACTCAAAAAGGTTAGTCGGATTCTCCTGACCATCTCTGCAACGATTTACACCTCGATTCTGTCCTTGTCTGTCACCATCATATGCTTACCTCGCAACAAGGCACCTGTTCCGAGCTAAGCGGGGACTTAATGTTGATGGTGGTTTTTAGCATAGGGTTAAAATCGTAAAACACTAAACCCTAGCAGATAGTGATGTCACAACATTTAAAGTAACAAGCATTTACTAGGCACATTTACTGAAACCTTTAATGTGTCCCTAAATAATTACCAGGGTATCTTTTTCAAATTAGGGTTACGACAAGCCAAACCCTAATTCCCCTCTGTGCCAATGGCAAATCATGTCAGCCACACCGACCGCGCCAAAGCATGCCAACCATGCTAGCCGCACCTCTGTGCCAATGGAAAATCATGCCAACCATACCGACTACTCCAAAGCATGCCAACCATGCTAGCCGCACCTCTGTGCCAATGGCAAATCATGCCAGCCACACCGACCACGCCAAAGCATGCCAACCATGCTAGCTGCACCTATGTGCCAATGGCAAATCATGCCAGCCACACCGACCGCGCCAAAGCATGCCAACCATGCTAGCTGTAACTCTGTGCCAATGGCAAATCATGCCAGCCACACCGACCGCGCCAAAGCATGCCAACCATGCTAGCCGCACCTCTATGCCAATGACAAATCATGCCAGCCACACCGACCGCGCCAAAGCATGCCAACCATGCTAGCCGCACCTCTGTGCCAATGACAAATCATGCAAGCCACACCGACCGCACCAAAGCATGCCAACCATGCTAGCCGCACCTCTGTGCCAATGGAAAATCATGCCAGCCACACCGACCGCGCCAAAGCATGCCCACCATGCTAGCCGCACCTCTATGCCAATGGCAAATCATGCCAGCCACACCGACCGCGCCAAAGCATGCCAACCATGCTAGCCGCACCTCTGTGCCAATGACAAATCATGCAAGCCACACCGACCGCGCCAAAGCATGCCAACCATGCTAGCCGCACCTCCGTGCTAATGGAAAATCATGCCAGCCACACCGACCGCGCCAAAGCATGCCAACCATGCTAGCCGCACCTCTATGCCAATGGAAAATCATGCCAGCCACACCGACCGCGCCAAAGCATGCCAACCATGTGTAGTTGCAGGAAATCCTACACTACAAACCTCACTCGAATTCGCTTAATCAATCCATTTGAAGATGAATAATAATGTGTTTTATTAATTGTTTTCTTGAAAGGTTTACAAAGAAATGTAGAACAGAGCTAAAGAAATTACAATCACTCTTACTTCTCTCTCCTAATGACTTGCTTAACAATTCAAAAAGACCTCTCTCTCAACAGACTTACTCGACCCTTTATATAGGGTATTACATAATGGATGACAGCTAAGCTGTCCTTTATTTTCGGAATCGACTCGCGAATCCTCGCGAGTGTGTAAGTGCTTGTCCTCGCGACACCCCTAATTCTCGCCAAGTTTTCACACTTTCCTCATGTTTTGACTGTCATCATCCATTACGTCATTTATTTATTTCCATGCGACTCCTTCGCGACGTAGTCGTTTATTAATCTCATGAAATATTGCTTTGTCGCGATATTCGGGGTCCTACATCTTGCCTCTTCTCATGTATTCTCTCGAAGAAGAGAGTATCATGAGAATCAATATCTTGAAATGCCATAACAGCTCATCCTTATCTGTTTTAACCCCGTAAATTTTACATAGAATTTATAACGAGATGTCTTTTCTTCCATTCCTTTCTTGACACGTTTCATCCAATCGCTTATTTCGACCATTCATGTCCCATCTCGCATTAAATGCACTTATTTTCCCAAAATCTTTCTCTATATATAGTTTTCTCCTCTTTCTCTTCTTTCTTTTATTTTCTCTCTCGCAACTTTCCTTCAACTTTTTTCTTCCGCAAATTGCGCTTCGCTATCGCTTCCTTTTCGATTCTTCACTTCTCCCTTCATTCCCATACCCCGATAATGGCTTCACTTGGTCGTACATACGCACCACTTTTCAATGACGTTTTCCGTAAATTAAAGGAAAAAGGTTTCACTTTATCAACCATTCCAAATCAAGAATCCTCATCTATGCTTTCTGCAAAATTGTTTTCTGATCATCAATGTGATGATCATAAAATCATAGTCTCGCTAGGTCAACTCCTCGCAGGACTCCCCATTCCTCTATATAATCCCGAAATACCATTGTTTTATGAGATTCTTGCTCACGAGAAATTCTCGCGGGCTGTTTATCAATTGAATGGCATTTGTATTCGCCTGATGCTTGAATTCGCCTATCGTGGCGCCGGTAAAGGATCTTTATATCCTGATAATGTTAGAGATCCTCAATTTGCGACTTTACCAATAATTGCCGAGAAGTATACTGTGGACAACTTTTTTGCAAATTACTCAGTCATAACTATGAGAAACGATAAATCTCATTTGGGGTGTTCGATTGAAGAAAAATGATAACGTTGATCTTGACAAACTGCTCATGCGGGACATTGGTAGCATTCGGGTAAAAATAATATCCCTCGCCACTCCAAAGATGAAAAGTGGTGGGTTGTACCTCTTTTCCGAGTGGACCTTATATCGTGGCTCACATGCACTCCCACCAATCTCGCGAATTATTATCCTTGGGAGTTTAAGTGGCCTGAGAAGACAAAAGAGGTATATATATATATTTTATTTTTTTATTTTTTTTTATTTTTTAAATTTGCTTTGCTATGTCTTCCATTTCTTTCATTCATTAACTTTTAGAAAATTTTTAGATCACCAGAATGAGAAAGAAATACAAAGAGAATCCACAACCAAACATCCTGGCGATACTTCGATCACTCACGGATGAAGTAAGAAACATTTTCTTTTATTATTTTAAACAATATTGTTGCCTCTGTTTCTTATCTTTATTCGTGTGTGAAGATTGGTGTTGAAGAAGTTGAAACCGCAAAGATTAATGATGAAGGAGCTAATGCTGCGAAAGTTAAAGGAAAGAATAAGGCCATTTCTCGCAAGGACAAATCTTCTGGTCCATCTTCTAAAAGACGAAAAGTTCAATCTCCCTCCCATTCTAATTCCCAAGTCAGCGAGGACTCAGAAAATGAAAATGAGATCGATATCTATTCTGCTAAGGGGACTCATTCAGATACTTCTGCTATGTCGTTATTATCTGGTATTTTTTCTGATCCTATGCAAGGACTGGGAGATGATAATTTATCCGCTACTTGCGAAGCTCTCGCCAAAATCTGCGACGCCCCACTATTGGAGGACACTGAGTCTTTTCGCGGAATTTCCCGAACAATGACTCCTAGCCTTTTAAATGCTCTCAATGCTTTGGTATGTTCATATTCCTTTGTTTCTTTGTGATTTCACTTTTGAATTTTGTTTTAATTATTTCTTCATTTTCTTCTATAGTCAGGGAGAGCTTCTTTTGTTGTTGCCTCAGACCTTGAGAAGAGACGCAATAACCTTGAAAAGAAGAACCTTGAACTTAACAAGAAAGTCCGAGAATTAGAAATTGAAGTTGCGTCTTCTCGCGATAAAGATGAGAGAATTCAAAAATTGGAAACCGAGCTCGATTCTCAGAAGACTAAAGTATCTACTCTTCAAAGTGCAAATCAACAACTATATGGTATAGAATTCTTTCTCTTCAAATCGTTTTCTTTTTTCCATTTTTTTTTTACTCCTGATTTATTATTCTCGCAGACATATATAATCTCTCTGAAGAAGCCATTCTTCTTCATTCGTTTCCCGAGCCTATGGATAATGATATTCTTCTTACTTATCTCAACGAATCCTTAAATAGTTCATCAAATAAAATCGATTCCCTTCCATTAAATGAACTTCAAACCAAACATCGCCTCTTAGAGATTGAACATAAATCCAGTTTGAATTTAGCCAATCAATTTAAGCGAATGTACCTTGATTCCAAGAAGAAAGCCAAAACCTTAAGGAAGAAAATTAGTGATCTCATAGATGAAAAAGATCGCATTACTAACAAAGGTGCACAGGCTTTAGCAAAATTTCAAAAATCTCTCCTTGATGTGCAAGTTGAGCGAGATGAACTCCTTCGTCAGAATACCATACTTAGCGAGAGAGAAGACCAAATTCGTTCACTTTTTGTCATAAATAATGATGATGAGTTTGCCTGGGCTGCGAAGGTTCTAGATAATTCTAGAAATAACTTAGGTGTCGATGTTAGTCTTCGCGCCGAGCAAACTACCTTGATCAAGGATATGATCTTTGAAAGAGAAGGTTGTTTATTACACTTTTTTACTTTTCTTTTCTTTTTCTTTTTGTACTATTATCATTAATTCATTTTCTCATCTTTTTTAATCGAAAAGAGATTTGAGCAAGGATTGGAGAGCTTGAAACCGAAAAAGAACGACTCGCAAAGGATCTCTCTTCGCGAGAATAAATATTCTAAATTGAAGCAAAGAATTCCAAACTACAAGTGGCAAATTTTAATAATGATGTTGTTCGTTTTCGTAATCAAGCTATGGAAATAGTTTGTAATGATCACAACATCCCTCTTCATTCATATCCTTTTCTTCTTTGAAGAAGTTCCCGAGAACTTGCCTGTCTCGAGATGTTTCTGATAGTGAAGCTAATGAAGAAGAAGAATCTGACGACGAGAGTGATGGAACCAAAGAATCAGATCAAGAAGAAGAACCAGCAAAGAAATAACTTCTTTTTCTTCTTTCATTTCTTGTAATATCTGTATACATATATCTTTGACCATTGAATGTGAATTTCAACTTTTGCTTCCTTTGTTCAGATATATCAATCAAACAACCCTTCTTTGAAATTATAACTTCACACTTGCCTCTGTCCATAAGATGTAATCAACTTTGCGAGTTACATAAAATATAATCAACTTTGCGAGTTACATAAAATATGATTATTCTCGCGAAATATATATATATCATTCATTTTTTTTTTTTTTTTTTTTTTTTGACTTTGCACAATATCAATGCGACAAGATCGCAAGATATCTTCATGGATTAAGAAATCTATTGATCTTGCCTTATCATTATTTGTGTGGTCTTATTATGCCTTCCTAAATAAAGGTCTTATTTTGCCACCCCTCATGGCGACAAGATCGCAGGACGTCTTTACATTTTCATGTAATGACCCATTGACCTTGTCTTATCATCTCTTAAGTATTTTTGCCTCTGCAGGACATTATATTTGCGACAATATGATAGGTTTTAACGTTCTTGCGACCATAAAATCTCGTGACATTGCCGCTGTCTTTTTGCGAAATCGCAGGACGTTCTTACACTTTCATGTAAAAACCCATTGATCTCGTCTTACCCTCACGTTAGTATTATTGCCTCTGCAGGATCATTGCACAAATATGACAAGCCTAAATTTTCTTGCGAAAATAAAGCCTCATGACATTTGCGTCTTATGACACTTATCAGCTCCCTAATGGAGGGTGCCGCCTTATCTTCTCCCCTGGTTGCCCCTTCAAGGAGGCGTACATCGGCCATACAAGACTAGCTCCTCCCATCCGGTCTTAACAACAACCAGTTGTTTTCGCAGCCTCTTATCCCTTATACCTATAGGGCTTATGGTTACGAGACTGCACCCTAAGTGGAGTTTTCTTCGGCCGAGTGCAAAGATGTGCCAAGACTTGTCAAGAGTGGTAAGGAAGTTCCATGCTCCCCGCACTCTTGACTCAACCGTGTACCTCGGCGCCTTGGTCATACACTGACTCCTTGGAAGAGACCCTCGGGCGTCCAACCAGGGTATAACCTTATATATATAGTTGGAAATCCAAGGTATCTCCCCCGGATAGGCTTTTATGGGCCCCAAATCTCCATGACCCAGGTTTCAGGAGCGGTGTAACCTTCCACCTGAGCCATGTTAAGAGATACCCCCTTATATGACGTACTTTAGGTCTTACATTTTCCTCTTGCGAAATATCATTCGCGAACTAGGGTGTACGCCATAAAGGTTTGTCCCATTCACTCACTCATTCATTTTATCAATTTTTCAATCATTTGTCTGCGAAGTTATTGCACAATCTCATTTCAATTATTCAATAGATTTGTACACATTATTCATGGCGAGATCCTCGCACAACTTTTCCGCAACCATCATCTCTGCTTCTTATCCTTATCATGCTTTCACCACTAAATTGTTATCTTTTCTCGCAATTATTCATTTTTTACACCTTTTATTCTTACTTCCTTCTGCCTCCGCATCAGTCCACCATTTCAATGTCTCCTTTGCATCATGATATTCAAATTTGCTTTTGTGCATTCACTTCAGAGATCTCTTCTTCTTTTGTTTCTATGGCATCTACCATTAGTCTTTCTTTTCTTTGTTCATCCTGTACATTCTTCCTCCAACCTTTCTTTTTTTTGTTCTCTCTTCGCAGACTCTCTACATCCACCTCATAACATTTTTGCCCCTCTATCCAATCTCCTTTTATAATTCCGACACCGCTGGGATGTGGAAACTTTATGCACCGATGGTATGTCGATGCTACACCTGCAATTTCATGAAGCCATGGTCTTCCAATCAATGCATTGTAGGGAGATTCCACATCAACTACACAAAACAAAATATCAGTTGATAACCCCTGCAAGGGTATCCTCATATGCACTTCTCCTTTGGGCTTGTTCGCGGTACCATTGAAACCATATATTTTGTATGTTGAAGGAATCAAATCTTCATCTCTTCCTCCCATAGTTTTATAAGTATGGTAGAAAAGAATGTTGATCGAATCGCCAAGTATCAATTAATATTCTATTGATTGCCCAACAATTTTCTGCTTCATCATCTTCGCCATCAATAGGTTTTGGATTAATTTCAGCTTTTACCACTAATGGGCTATCATGTGTTTCTCTTCCTTTGGGTACTTCTTCACCGAGAAAGAAATAATATGCAATTGCCACTCTTTTAACTGCGATGTCTTCGCAACATTCATCACTTCTTTATCATCAGCATCCCTTGCGAAAACTCTACTAAGTACAATGTCATGAAAATCTTCAATAGTGCGGTATGAGTGTACAATGGAGTTGCAAAACAAATTTTTAGCCTTTGCCCCAACTTCTATAACAAATGTTTCTTTTCCCTTTTTGGTGGGGGTGGTAAATGTTGAACTTTTCTTCTTCTTTTAAAAAGTGATTTAGCTTTCCTTGATCAATCATTCTTAGGATAATTCTCTTGATGTTTCTGCAGTCATTTGTTAGGTGCCCATGAAAGCGATGGTAAGAACAGAACTCGTGACTTCTATCTCCAGGTGGTGGTTCACTTCCCATGTTCCATGGTGCAAGTATGTTTTCCATCAAAAGTATTGCTTCCCATATTTTTTCCACACTGGCTTTCAATGGCGGCATTTTAATTTCCTCCCACACTACTCGTGACTTCGCTGTCCTCTATGATAATTCCGCCTCGGCCTCCATAAGTCTCTTGCGAATTATGCCTTTGACTTCCATAGGTTTCTTGCGGTTGATCAAGCCTTTGAATTTTATTATTTCCGCCACGGTTGTAGAAATTTCTTTCTCTTTCAAATTCTTCCTGATCGTGACTTCCCATAGCTACCAATTTTGGTCATTTATCATCTACCATTCTCTCTTGTTGCCCTTGCGATGTGCTCGCCACTTGTGTGTACAAGTTGAGGTAATAAACTTCCATTCGCGATGCTAGAATTTGTGTTCGCCAATTGGATAAGATTCCATCTCGTTCGTCTTTCTTCTAAAGCGATATATTTTTCCGGAGTTCTCGCAATTCGGTCATTGTAATCGTATTCTTGACTCTAAAAACTCGAACATACAATAGATTGGTTGCGAACATAGCATTTATGAATGACAGAGATGAGGTATCTTTCATCTACCCTTCCGGCCATCTCGCTGCACATCGTCTTCCATCTCGAGTTAGATGTCTCAAACTCTCGCCAACTCTTTGTTTTAGCCCAAATACATCTTCAATACAGTGTCGCGAAGAGTTGTTACTTATATACGCCCCTAAGAATATAGCTCGTAAATGATTAAATGATGTGATTGTATTCCTTGGTAAACCCTCGAACCATTTCAACGCTTCTCCGTTAAACTCGACGCGAAGTATTTGCACAATATAGCGTCATGGTTTTCCCACTGTAGCATACATCTCACGTAAGCCTTGATGTGTTGTACTGCACAAGTTGACCCATCAAAAATGCTAGTTAGCGCTGGTAAGTTGCATTTTGGGGGTATTCCTCCTAATCGCACTTCTAATGTAAAAGGATTTTTCGCAGACCTCCGCGATAGCTTCATCTAATCGCCTTCTCCCTCCCCCCTTCTCTTCGTTGTTCAATATTCCTCTCATCTCTCGCCAATTCTCGCAGAATTTGTTCATTTGCCTTAATTTGAATTGATCGGTCTCTTTAATTCTCGCTTCTCTCCTTCTTCGTTCGTGTCTACTTTTTTGTATTCTTTCGTATTCTTCGTTAATATCTCCATTGTTGCGATTTCGCTCGCGCCTCCTCTCTCGATTATCATGATTATTCTGCCGGATCGCCTCTTCCAATTCCCGATTTTCCATTTCTGCTCTCAATCTTTCTCTCTCGCGGGCTAGACGTGCTTGCTCAGTGTAATGCTTTTTAATATCATCTTCAATTTCCTTTTGTTTCCTTTGCGTTTCTCTCCCATGTAGTGTTCTTCTTCTTTCCTCCTGATTTTCTTCATTAATTGGGTTATTCTGTCCTCGAGGATGCCTATCTTCTTGATTTCCATCATCGTGATTGTTCACCAAAATATAACGATTTTCTATTAGTTCTCTCTCTTCGCGACCTCCTTCGCCATGATTTAACTCTCTTTCCAAATTTTCTTCATTAATGTTCTCTGCAGGTAATGTTCTTCTCCCATTTTCTCTACTCGATCCTGATCTCGATCTGTTACTACTTCTTGATCTTCTATTTTGCAGCCTCCTATTTTCCATCCTCGATTCGTGGTTTTGCCTTGTTAGATTCGCACGTTCTTCTGCTTCTAACCGCCTTTCTTCGTGTATTGTCTGTCTCAGCGTTTCTAATGCCGCGATTTCTTCATTTCCACGAATTGTTTCTCCCATCTCTTCTCGATTTCTCTCTTCCTGTCCACTATTCATCAATTGTTGCACTTCTTCTCTTTCTTTCATAGAATCTGATCTCCATGTATGCACACTCACCCTATCATAATCGATTACTCTGTTTAGCGCTGGTTGAACTGGTGGTTGAGCTGATGGTTGAACTGGTGGTTGAATTGGATCTTCTTCTCCATTTCTTGCATCTATCCTTGATGGTTCACCTACTTCATTTCTTCTTTCTCCCACTAATCTTCCACTTCTCCTTACGATCGTTGGTTGTTCTGATGCATTTTAAAAATTATTCAAGATTTCTTTCTTGTTATCCCTAATTCTTCCAATTCACAAGGTTGATCTTCTTCAGTCCCTGTTTCTAGCGCATATGTAGTTGCAGGAAATCCTACACTACACACCTCACTCGAATTCGCTTAATCAATCCATTTGAAGATGAATAATAATGTGTTTTATTAATTGTTTTCTTGAAAGGTTTACAAAGAAATGTAGAACAGAGCTAAAGAAATTACAATCACTCTTACTTCTCTCTCCTAATGACTTGCTTAACAATTCAAAAAGACCTCTCTCTCAACAGACTTACTCGACCCTTTATATAGGGTATTACATAATGGATGACAGCTAAGCTGTCCTTTATTTTCGGAATCGACTCGCGAATCCTCGCGAGTGTGTAAGTGCTTGTCCTCGTGACACCCCTAATTCTCGCCAAGTTTTCACACTTTCCTCATGTTTTGACTGTCATCATCCATTACATCATTTATTTATTTCCATGCGACTCCTTCGCGACGTAGTCGTTTATTAATCTCGCGAAATATTGTTGTCGCGATATTCTGGTCCTACACCATGCTAGCCACACCTCTGTGCCAATGGCAAATCATGCCAGCCACACAGACCGCACCAAAGCATGCCAACCATGCTAGCCGCACCTCTGTGCCAATGGCAAATCATGCCAGCCACACCGACCGCGCCAAAGAATGCCAACCATGCTAGCCGCACCTCTGTGCCAATGGAAAATCATGCCAGCCACACCGACCGCGCCAATGCATGCCAGCCATGCTAGCTGCACCTCCGTGCCAATGGCAAATCATGCTAGCCACACCTACTGCGCCATGCCAAACGCACCTCGTCATGGCCCCATACCGCGCCACCATACTGGCCTTCACTACGCGGCTATCAAAACGAAGGCGTGCAACAATCAACGGTTGCCCTTCAATCCCAGGAGAAAATCCTGGCCGTCTAAGGTTACCAAACGACCTTTGCCCCAAAACCCTAGCTTGGTCACGCACCTAGCCCAATCTAGTCACGCCATGCGCCTATGGCAAACCCTTGGCCCCACATTCCAAGCCAAAAACCGCACCTAGCCCAAGCTAGTCATGCCATGCGCCTATGGCAAACCCTTTGCCCCACATGCCAAGCCAAAACCGCACCTAGCCAAAGCTAGCCACGCCCAAGGCTAACCCTTGGCCCCACATGCCAAGCCAAACCAAACCTAGCCAAGCTAGCTGCGCAATGCCAAACGCACTTTGCCTTGGTCCTAGCCATGCTAGTCACATCATGCCAAGCCAAACGCCCTTGCCTTGGCCCTAGCCACGCTATGCGCCCATGGCGAACCCTTTTCCCTACATGCCAAGCCAAACCAAACCTAGCCAAGCTAGCCACGCCATGCCAAACGCACTTTGCGTTGGCCCTAGCCATGTTAGTCACATCATGCCAAGCCAAACGCCCTTGCCTTAGCCCTAGCCACGCCATACGCCCATGGCAAACCCTTGGGCCCCACATGCCAAGCCAAAATCGCACCTAGCCAAAGCTAGCCACGCCCAAGACGAACCCTTGGCCCCACATACCAAGCCTAACCATACCCTTGCCGCGCCACCCTGTTGGCCTTCCCTACGCAGCCACCAAAACGAAGGCGTGCAACAATCAACGGTTGCCCTTCAAACCCAGGAGAAAATCCTAGCCATCCAAGGTTACCAGACGACACATGGTAACCTTTGGCCCAAAAACCTAAGTTTGGCCACGCCAAACTTTGCCATGCCAACGGCATGCCAACTTAGCCGCGCCACCACGTTGGCCCTCACTATGCGGCTACCAAAACGAAGGCGTGCAACAATCAACGGTTGCCCTTCAATCCCAGGAGCAAATCCTAGCCATCCAAGGTTACCAGAAGACACGTGGTAACCTGTGGCCCGAAAACCTAAGCTTGGCCACGCCAAACCTTGCCATGCCAACCTAGCCGCGCCACCACGTTGGCCCTCACTACGCGGCTACCAAAACGAAGGCGTGCAATGATCGACGGTTGCCCCTCCTCTCAAGATGCAAATCTCGACCGTCGAAGGTCACCAGGCTGGCAAGTTTCCCGAGATTGACTTGCCAAGCCACAACAACGTGCTACATGTTTTCCAAAACATTCGAGACATCAACACAAACTGGGGGATCCTCTTTGGGTATTGGTTTGGCGGTTTACAACGTGCAACGTACACTACGCCCGTCATAAGGAAGTGTCATAAGGGTGAGGCGGTTAGTAAATACGGGAAGTTATATGTGTGAAACGTTCATGGGACATAAAGCACATGCGTTAACAACTTTATGGGACATCAATTCCATAACGTTAGCAGTTTCATGAAAACCAATTTCATGCGTTAACCACTTTATGGAACATCAATTCCATGCATACGGTTACCACCTCCTCCCATTTACTTCCCCACTCCTTAATGAGACCAGGGTACGTTTTTACTCCGACTTGTATAAATAGGTCTTACCTATTTCCATTGAACAACAAGTTCATACGGGAGATACAACACTCAGAAATACTTACTTGCTAGCTCACCTTGGGAGCTCTCTCACTTTTTTTGATAACAAGTCGTAGTAACCCAACTACTCTTCCAGAATCAACTATTCTGGTCTCACCACTTTCCTTGCTTCCCTCCCCAAAACCAACCCATTCTCCTCCACTTTGTGACCGAAGCAAGTCTGGAATGGCCATTTCTTGGTTTAGGCCGGACTTGTACAGATTGATCTCTTGAATCTAAAGTACTCCCTTGCAGTACATTGTTTAGGGTTTAAATTATTTCTCACCCGCACACCCGCAATTACCGAAATCAGCAGAAACCATTTTCACCTACAAACAACTAGATATAAGAATGAGTATCACTTTATACAAGAATGAATATAAGCTTATACTCATTTTAACATCGAGTACAAACCTTTTACAGCTAGGTTCTCGATCGCAAGTGAAAACCTACGCTAGGTCATAGTTGAAATTGCTAGTATGTGGGTACTTACGATTTCAACGACTAGGAAACGATGAACTCGTAACAGTAAAGATGGTGTTACGGATACATCTAAATCGAATTTAATAGCCGTAAGTTAAAACCTATGGCTAAATCGTAATTGAAATTCCTAGTCGTATATGAGTTTTTATGATTTTTATGGCTAGCAAATGATAAACTCCTATGACGTAGTTGAATCTCCTGAAACTGAAAAAAACTAAGAGGGGGCATATGCCCTTCACTAATTCTAAAAATTAAATTAAATTCACTAATTGAGTTTATTAACACAAATTAAGTTAGTTACTACTCCCTCCTTTCCTAAATCGATGAACTATTTATTTTTAAATTTTTTCAGACTGGTAGATGACCTATATCATTGAACAATGAAATATTTCTAAAAGTATCATTTTAATTGATTGTTGTCAGTATAAAAAATATTGATAACTTAATAGTGATGTTTATAGTCATTACGTATGTGCTTTAAAATGCTTTTCAATGGTATAAACTACATAGTATACGAATATCCATGATATAGTTTAAGAGAGAAATCATTTTTAAATTTTACTAGTTAATATACATAAGGGTATTATTACTAGTACAACCGTTGCCACGGTGGGGGGGGCCGACCGAAGAAGAATTTGAAGATGGGGTTTGTCCGCGACTACTTTCGTCCCGTTTCATAAAAAGTGATACTTTTGCTCCGTTTCAGAAAAAGTCAGAAAAAGTGATACTTTTTTAGAGAGAAAGTATCACTTTTTCTTAAACGGAATGTGAAAGTATGACTTTTCTAGAAACGGAAAATTAGTCGATCCATAAACCAAAATATGGGAATGCTCAACCACAACCTTGACAAGATGCATTTGCAGTCACTAAAGGCATAGACTGTAGGAGTCTCTCCTCCTTTGAGTTAACTCAACTCTATTTTTTTCTGTAGCAATGTCATTCCCTAAAGCTTAATATTTCTAAAATCTTGTTTTTTATAGGCTGCTTCTGATTGCTTCTCATATTTTAATGTTCTATTGATCAAGTTAAATTTTCTTTCCTATATTCATTTTCTTTTTAATGAGGAACTAATCACTTCTTTATTCTTCTTATTGTGTATGCAGTTTGTTTAATCTCTAATGGCTTTTGCCTATATTTATATTGTGATTGAAGCTTTTGCTGAGTTTTTCTATAAGCGTTTGCTTGCAGGTTTCATCTGTGTTGGTATCTTTGGTTTCATTGATGTGTGGAGGAAGAAGACTCATGTCCGATTCAACTCGACAACTCATTAAATCACGGTTTCATCCCGCCTTCAAGATAGTTCAAAAAATTTCAAAATTCAAAAAGTCAAACAAATTAGGAAACTTAGTTTCCTTTTTCTGCTCATTTGGTCAATTAACAGCTGTTATTGTTACCAAACAAATCAGAAATCCCGCTCAATTCTGTTACCTTCTTTCAAGCCTGAATATCTCAACAATTCAATTCTAAATTATCCTCAGTTACACAATTATGATATTTTTATAAAACCTAATAACCATCAGGATTATTTTTCTCATCGCAAACAAAAAAAAAAAAATCATGGAGGGAGAAAATGCAAGTACTGTAGGTGATCTTGTTAACAAATTCAAACAAGCAACTTTGGATTTGGGTGATACGAATGATATTGTTGTTTTTCATAAAGGGAATAATGAGAGTGTTGAAGAAGATTCTAATTGGGAAGCAAGTGCAATTGGAGGGGTTATTATAAAGGGGAGAATGAATTATGACACTGTTGCAAGATTCATTAAGTTTACCTGGCCGTTCTTAACACAAGATCAACTCAGAATTGTGGAGGTTGAACCCAATATAATGAATTTCAAATTTAGTGACTGGAATTTATTAAACATCGTGATTGAGCAAAGACCTTGGAACATCAACAAGCATTTATTGGTGGTACATGATTACATTCCTGAGATGGTTTATACTGTCAAGCATTGGGGTTTACAACAATTTTGGATCCAGCTTAAATTTCTTTTGCCAGAACACATGAATGTTGCATCTGTGACCAAGATCGGGGAAGTTGTTGGTGAGGTAACAAGCATAGATCCAAAAGATGCCATTCCTAATGGAACCGACCAGTTAAAGTTTGTGTGAATGTGGATTTATCGATGCCAATGAGGAGAGGTGTTAAAGCTGTAACAAATGCAGGTGTCGTACGCTGGCAAACATTCTTCTATGAAAGACAACCTCCTAGTATCTGTACGGATTGTTACATAATTAACCATTGCAAAGGAGCTTGCAAGGATGCAACAATTTATTTGGCAAAGGCACATGAAAAGCCTTACTTCTTTGGGAAAGCTAATAGTGTCAGGAAAACTATCACCACCATGAATTCTTCTTCAGCTCCAGAACCAAAAAAAAAAATCAAAAGAAGTTTGTTAAGAGTTCTATTTTCGTCCCTCCTAAGGATGGAATGACCAATAAAATGGATTTTTTACTCAAGGAGAAAGCTATAGAAGAAACAGAAGATTTAAGACTTGGAAAGAGGCTCATATCTAATGATGAAGGTGGCAGCAGTATCTCGGAGTTTGAGTCTTCTTCCCATGTTAACATCGCTGATACCAACACGATGAACCAAAAAACTCACATAATCACAATGGGAGATAAACAAACTTCTATCACTGATAAGAAGAGTCAGGTAATTCCCCCATTTTCTGTTAATATTAATTTTCTTTTTACTTATTTTGATAAGTTTGATATATTTCACTTATATTACCTGTTTTTCCTTGCATGCATTTATTGCGTGAAAAAACACAGTATTTTTTTAAGTCATTTTAGAAAACTGCATACATGAGCATCTCAAATTTGTCTCATTGAGTTAGTATTTGTAGGATTTTTGTATCTTATCACTTCTTATTTGATAATGAAAGTCGTTTCTTGGAATGTTCAAGGGCTAAAAGCTACAAATACTAGAGATCATATCAAAGATATCATTAGGACACAAAACCCCGATATTATCTTTTTATGTGAAACTAAATTAAATGAAGCTAAGATGAAACCTTTAGTAGCTCTCTATCATTTCCCAAATGTGAGATACCTATCTTCAGTTGGTTTCTCTAGGCGCTTGGTTATCATGTGGAAGAATGGTTTTTCTTGTGAAGTTTTGAGATGTGAAAATAATATGATTCATCTTCTCATCCAAGATGATCCTAGTCAGCCTGAATGGTTATTATCATGTATGTATGGTTATGGGAAATGTCATAAAAAGCAGGAACAATGGGATTTCATCAATGAAACGGGAAAGAACATCTCCACTCCGTGGTGTTTATAAGGTGATCTAAATATCCATCTTTCTAATTCCAATACTTCTACTTCAAGTGATGGTGGGATTAATGCGATGCTTCAAGATATTGTCTTAGAAGACTTGGGTTTCATAGGTCATGAACATACCTGGACCAATAATAATCTTAGCACTGGGAAAAAACGTTCAAGAATTGATCTAGCTCTTGGTAATCCATCCTGGAATGTTAATTTTCCTTATTTAAGAGTTCTTCATCTAAATCTAATGGGCAATGATCACTGCCCAATTATGCTCATTACTGATTACAATCATCCAAAATTATGGAAGCCTTTCAAGTTTTTTCAAACATGGTTAATGACAAGAGATGTGCTGTTGAAGTTGCTAAAGCATGGAGCACTCATGTTCAAGGGTCTGCTGCTTTCAAGCTCACTAAAAAATTGCAGTTTACTAGAATTGCACTTGCTAAATGGAATAAGAAGCATTTTGGTGACATCAATATGAAGGTAGACAGTCTTAATAAGGAACTCTCTGCATTACAAGCTCTTCCTTTTTCTCAAGAGACTATTTCTAAAGCTTTCCAGGTGAATGAAGAACTTCAAAAATGGCATCACATTCAACATGAATTTAACAAACAGAAATCAAGAGATAACTTTCTAAAAGACATGGATAATAATACTAAGTATTTCCATTCTCTTTACAAGAGGAAAAGAGAAAGAAATAATATTGATTCATTAAAAGATAGAAATGAGAGCTGGGTTCATACAAGAGAGCAAGTGGCAAATCTTCTTACTGAGAATTTTCAGGATATAAGTACTTCTTCTAATCCTCATATTGAAGAAAGATTTATAATAATATCCCTACTGTCATTACTGATGAAGATAACAGTTTCCTTACTTCCATACCAACTGATGAAGAGATATTTAGTATTCTAAAGAGCATGGAAAACTGGTCTGCACTAGGACCAGAAGGCTTTCAAGCTGGTTTTTATAAGTCTCAATGGCATATCATAGGAGAAGATGTTTGCAAAATGGTTAAGGATTTCTTCAGCACCAAGAATATGTCCCAATCACTAAACAAGACTTATATTTCTCTAATTCCTAAAACTAAGAAGCCTACTACACCATCTGAATTCATACCTATAAGCTTGTGTAACACCTCTTACAAGATTGTCTCTAAGATCATAGTCTCAAGAATGAAACCTTTGATGGATCGCATCATTTCACCTTATCAATCAGCCTATGTGTCTGGGAGATTAATCAATGATAACACTATCATAGCTCATGAAATTATTCATTCTATGGAGAAGAAGGAAGGTGAAGGTGGATGGTTAGCTCTTAAAGTAGATATGTCAAAAGCATTTGACATGCTTGAATGGTGTTTTATTCTGAAAGTTATGAGAAGTTTTGGTTTCTGTGAGGATTGGATTCATCTCATTCAACAATGCGTTAGCACTACATCATTATCTGTTCTTATTAATGGATCTCCATGTGTAGAGTTTAATCCTTCAAGGGGAATTAGATAGGGAGATCCCATATCTCCCTATCTATTTATCATGGAAATGTAATGGTTTTCTAGAACTCTTACTTCAGTTCATCAAACAAAGAGAATACCAGGCATCAAAGCAGCTAGAGGTGCTCCTCCTATCAATCACTTTCTCTTTGCAGATGACTGTCTTATCTTTACACATGCTAATTTAACCAGTGTCACCAATCTCTTACAAGTTCTTGAAGATTTTGGCTCTCAATCTGGTCAGGTCATTAATTTTGACAAATCATCCATTTTATTTAGTAGTAACTTGGATCATACATACTGTGACTCTCTTAGTCACATTCTTGGTGTAAAGAATATGGACTATAATGAGAAATATCTGGGATCTCCACTTCTCATAGGAAAATCTAAAGTAAAGTCCTTTGAAGAAATCAACACTGCTTTTGAAAGGAGGCTTGCTAATTGGCAAGGTGAGTCAATGTGTCAAGCTGGTAGAGGTACAATGGTGAAAGATGTTCTCAATGTAGTTCCTTTATATCAGATGAGTACTTTTAAGATTCCAAAAAAAACTGATTAAGAAGCTAGATACATTGCAGAGAAAGTTCTTTTGGGGTTACAAATCTAATAAAGGTAACAACCCTATCTCTTGGAGTAATATGTGCATTCCAAAGGAATTTGGAGGACTAGCTTTTAGAGATCTTGAGATGTTGAATCAAGATCACCTGACCAAAATGGCTTGGAGAATTAGTACTCAACCAGATCTACTCTGTGTTAAAGTGTTAAGAGCTAAATGTTTTAGAGGTGAAGAATTTTTGCATATTCAGAATGATAGAAATAACTCTTCATGGATTTGGAAGGGTGTTGAAGATGGCCTCAAAATTCTACAAAGGAATTTGTGCATGGAAATCAAAAATGGAAAGAAGACTAGAATCTGGAAGGACCACTGGATTATCAATATGCATGAAAAACCAATTCTGTAGTAGCAGGAAATCCCACACTACACCCCTCATAAGAATTCATACAATCAAGTTATTTTAAGATGAACAATTATAGGTTTTATTGATTAAAACTCACAGATGTTACAAGATGGAAAGGAAATAAGCTAAAGAATTTACAACCGCTCTAAACTTTCTCTCTTTTAATAACTTGCCCAACACTCGAAAAAGATCTCTCCTCTCTTAAGCCTATTCGGCTCTTTATATAGGACATTACATAGTGGATGACAGTTAAGCTGTCCTTTATTTTCGGATCTGACTTGCGACATTCTCGCAAGTGTACAAATGTTAAATCTCGCAACACTCCTAAATCTCGCTAGGTCTTCACATCTTTCTCGTGTTCAGGATGTCGTCATCCGTTGCGTCATTTATATTACTTGTCTGCGATATCTTCGCAGTGTGTCGTTTATGGATTTCGCAAGGGTCTTGGTGTTGCGATATTCTGATCCTACATCTTGCCTCTTCTCATGTCTTCTCTGCGAAGGAGAGAATGTCATGAGAATTAGTACTTTTCCAAATGCCGCAGCTGTTTATTTTTTTTTATATTTTTCTATATTGACATGATTATGTACTTTTACGCAGAATTTATTACACGTATCTCTTCCTCCATCTATTTCTTGACACGTCTTTTTCAACTGCTTTTTCTCAACCGTTCACGTCTATTCTTTGCATTGAATGTGTTTGCCTTTTCGAGAAACCTTCTCTATATATACTTTTCTTACTCCTCTCTTCTTCTTTTTTTACTTTCCTTCTTGCTTTTTTCTGCAACTTTTCTTTAATCTCTCTCCGTAACTTCCGCTTCTGCTACTGTAAATCTTCTTCTTTTTATTTCTTTTGATCTTCAATCTTCTCTTCATTCCCATACTGAAAATGGCTCCAGTTGGTCGCAGATATGAAAGTCTTTTGGAAAAAGTTCAGAAAGATTTTGAAGATAAAGGTTTCATATTATCCACCATTCCCAATCAAGAATCTAAATCCATTCTTTCTGCCAAACTGTTTGCTGATCATCATTGTGGTGATCAGGAAATCATAATTTCGCTAGGTCAGATTCTCGCTGGCTTTCCCATTCCTCTCTATGACCCTGATCTTCCCTTGTTTTATGAAATTCTTGCTCATGCGAAATTCTCGCGAGCCGTCTACCAATTGAGCGGGGATTGTATCCGCTTAATGCTTGAATTCGCCAACCGGGGTGCTGGTAAGGGGTCTCTTTACCCAAAAGAAGTTATGGATCCTAAATTTGCGTACTTAGAGATATGCATTGAAAAATATACAGTAGAGAGCTTCTTCGAAAACTATGAGGTGATAAACATGAAGAACGATAGAACTCGCTGGGGTGCTCGTTTGAAGAGAAAAGAAAATGTTGCCAGCGATAAAATGCTTATGCAAGACATCGATTGGCATTCTGGAAAAAACAACATTCCCCGCCATTCTAAGGACGATAAGTGGCGCGTCTTTCCGTTAGCTTTAAAAGGACCTTACATTTCAGGTTCACATGTGCTCCCTGCGAATCTCGCCAATTATCAACCTTGGGTTTTTAACTGGCCCGAAAAGGCAAAAGATGTATACTTCCTAAATTTCTCTCACTTTATAATCTTCACTCCTTTTTATACCTATTAATCTTGCGAAATTTTCAGATTATCAAGTTGAGAAAGAGCTACAAAAGAAATGCTAAGGCAAGTACCCTAGCAGCACTTCGTTCGATCACGGATGAAGTAAGAAATACTTTTCTTTATTATTTTTAACAATATTGTTGCCTCTGTTTCTTATCTTCATTCGTGTGCGAAGGTTGGTGATGAAGTTACTGAAGAAGAAGAAAGTTCTAGGGTTGCGAAGACCAAAAGCCAGAGTAAAGGTTCTCTTCGCAGGGAAAAATCTACTGCCCCACCTTCAAAGAAGCGAAAGATTCATTCTCCTTCTCCTTCAAATCCTCAATCCAGCGAAAGCTCTGATGAAGATAATGATGATATTGATACTTCTCTCGTAAAGGAGAATTCTCCAACTGAATCTTCTATGGCACAATTGTCTAGCATCTTCTCTGACTCTATGCAAGGAATTGGAGATGATCGTCTCTCTAGCACGTGCAAATCTCTCGCGAGTATCTGTGATGCTCCTTTACTAGAGGGTGATGATTCTCTTCATGGGGTCTCCAGATCAGTGACTCCCATCTTTTTAAATTCGCTTGGTGCCTTGGTATGTCTTTGTTCCCTTATTTCTTCAGAATTTCGATTTTAAGTTATATCTTGATAATTTCTTTACTTTCTTTTATAGTCCGGGAGAGCTTCCTTCGCTGTTGCCTCAGATCTTGAGAAAAGGCGCAACATTCTTGAAAAGAAGAATCTTCAACTTCGCAAGAAGAATGAAGAATTGGAAACTGAAGCTGTTGCTCTTCGCAAGAGAAATGAAGAATTTGAGACTGAAGATGCTACTCTTCGCGAGAAGACCAAGCAACAAGAAGTTGATTCTTCCACTCAGAAGAATAAGATATCTAGTCTTCAAAGCGCCAACCAGCAACTTTATGGTATGCGACTTTTCTCTTTTCCTTTGTTTTGTTCTCTCATTATCTTTCCTTATCTGACTTACCATTTTCGCAGACGTTTATAACCTTTCTGATAAAGCCATTCTTCTTCACTCATTCCCCGATCCTATGGATAACAATGCTCTCCTTCCTCACCTCAACGATTCTTTGAATAGTTTTTCAAATAACAAGATTACATCCGCAAAAATGCTATACTTAGCGAAAGAGAGAATCAAATTCGCTCCCTTCTTCTCATAAACAATGACGATGAATTCGCTTGGGCTGCGAAGGTTCTAGATGACGCTTAAATAATTTAGGTGTTAACGTTAGTCTTCAAGCTGAGCATACGGCCTTGATTAGGGATATGATTTCTGACAAAGAAGGTTGTTGATTGTTCTTCTTTATTTAACTGTTTTTTTTTTTTTTTTTTTTTTTTTTTTAAGATATGAAGTTATCATTAAGTTGCTAATTCATTGTCATATGTTCGCAGAGGCTGAAGAGAGATTTCGCAAAAGAATTGAAGAACTTGAATCTGAGAAGGAGCAGCTTGCAAGAGACTTTTCTTCTCGAGATGACAAATATTCTAAATTGAAGAAGCAACTAAAAATTACTGTTGCGAATTTCAAGAATGATGCTATTCTTTTTCGCAATCGGACTATTAAGATGGTCTCAGTGACAACAACAAAGATTCCCCATTCTTCATACCCTTGCCTCCTTGATGAAATCCCTGAGAATGTGCCTTCTTTGGATATCTCTGACAGCGATGCTAGCGAAGAAGAGGAATCTGATAAAGATGAAGAAATATAAGGATTTGATGAAGATGAAGAAAATGAAGAAGACGAATCAAATAAGAAATAGTTCTGTTTTCTTCTTCCTCTTTTTGTAATATCTGTACATTCATTCTTTTAATCTTCTATTTTTGTAATCTTTTGCTGCGAGTTTCTTGGATCTTCAGATACTAGCTCTACCTTTGTTGTTCCTTTCTGCACATGTTAAAAGAACAATTCTTTTTTGCAATACAGTTAATCAATATATTATCAACCTTTCATTTTATGAGCGTGTAAATCTATCATATGAAGACAAATAACATGTTTTTATTCTATACATTCCCATACTTGCCTCTGTTATTTGCATTCAAATGAGAGATTAAGCAAGTTACTTTCGAATAGTGATATGTGTTCATGCCTCAATCTCGCAGCTGTTGCTGCTGAACTTTCGCAAGTAAGGAAATCTTGGTTTCTTCCAATATTTCCTTTTTTCTTTTTCTCTTATATGGTCTTATTTTGCCTTCCTAGTTAAAGGTCTTATTGCGCCACCTCTTGTCATTGCGACAAAATCGCAGGACGTCTTTACATTTGCATGCAAAAACCCATTGATCTTTCCTTAACTCTTTTTCTTTGAAAATTTTGTTGCGACAATATGACAGGCCTAAAAATTCTTGCGAAAATAAAGCCCCATGACATTTCCGTCTTGCGACGAAATCGCAGGACGTCCTTACACTTTCATGTACTGACCCATTGATCTCGTCTTATCTTTGTCTTTTGTATTATTGCCTCTTCAGGATTGTCGCACAAATATGACAAGCCTAAATTTTCTTGCGAAAATAAAGCCTCATGACATTTGCGTCTTAAGACACTTATCAGCTCCCTAATGGAGGGTGCCGCCCTTATCATCTCCCTAGTTTCCCCTTCAAGGAGGCATACTTCTGCCATACAAGGCTAGCTCCCCCCATCCGGTCTTAACAACAACCAGTTGTTTTCGCAGCCTCTTATCCCTTTTGCCTCTAGGGCTTATGGTTACGAGACTGCACCCTAAGTGGAGTTTTCTTCGGGCCGAGTGCAGCATATGCCGAGACTTTCCAAGAATGGCCGAGACACTTCAAATGCCCCAAGCACTCTTGGCTCAACCGTGTACCTCGGCGCCTTGGTCAAATGCTGACTCCTTAGAAGAGACCCTCGGTCATCCAATCTAAGTCATAAGCTTATATTGAAAATCCAAGGTATCTCCCCTGGATGGGCTTTATTGACCCCAATTCTCCATGATCCAGGTTCCAGGGGCGGTGTAACCTTTTCCCTGAGCCATGCAATAGGTACCCCCTTCTATGACGCACTTTAGGTCTTACATTTGCCTCTTGCGAAATTTTGATTTCGCGAACTAGGGTGTACGCCATAGTTGGTTCACCTCTGTCTGATTAATTTGTTGATTCTTCTGCATATGAATTCTTTTGTAATTTCGCAATCACATCTTTATATTTCATAAAATATATTCTCTTCTTCTGCATATCAACTTCCTTTCACAAACTCATCTCTGTTATTCATAAGAAAGATTTTCATAATCAAAAAAGTTTTTTTTTTTTTTTTTTAAGATGAAACCCATCATATATTTTTCTTTCACCTCCCAATTTCTTCTTCGGCAGTCAACAAGTACATTCATTATTTAAGTCTCTTATTTCTGCTACTTTCTGCCTCTGCATCTTTGAATTTTCCTGTCATTTTCTTGTCTTGCGAAGCCTTCGCTACTTCTTATCTTCATCGTATATTGGTTTCGCAGCATTTCCTCCTCTCTTTGTTCTATTACATCTACCATCAATCTTTCACCTTTTTGTTTTTCTTTGATGTTGTGTTTCCAATTCTTCTTCTTCGCACTCTTTCTTCGCAAGATTCTATATCAATTTCATAACACTTCTTTCCTTCAACCCAATCTCCTTTATGATGCCAACACCGGTGGGATGAGGGAACTTGATACATTGATGGAAAGTCGATGCCACACCTAAAATCTCATGTAACCAAGGTCGTCCAATCGGTGCATTGTATGGTGATTCCACATCAACTACATGAATAAAATTTGAGAAGATAATCCTTTTAGTGGAATTCGCATATGAACTTCTCCTTTTGGCTTATTTGCAAAGATCAGATTTAAAACCATAGATTTTGTACGTTCAAGGTATTAGATCTTCATCTTTCCTCCCATAGTTTTATAAGTATGATAAAAAGAATATTCACGAAACTTCCAGTATCGATCAAAATTCTGTTGATTGCCCATGAATTCTCGGCTTCATCATCTTCATCCTCGCTAGGTTTTGGGTTAATCTCCAATCTTACCACCAATGGATTTTCGTGCATTTCTCCACCCTCAGGTACTTCTTCTGCGGTAAAAGAGATAGTCTTCTTTTGCCATTCTTCCAGTGGCGATGTCTTCGTAATGTTTATTATTTCTCTATCATCGGCACCTCTTGCGAAAACTCTGCTGAGAGTGTTATCTTGAAAATCTTCAATCGTCTTGTATGAGTGTACAATAGAGTTACAAAACAGATTCTTTGCCTTTGCGCCAACTTCAATTACAAATGTTTCTCTTTCTTTTCTTTGTATTTGGCTTGTGAATATCTCAGTCTTTGAGAATATCTGGTGTTGAGAATGATCTGGAGGAGGTGGTAATGCTTGAGTTTACGTTCGCCCTATTAGAAAGTGATTTAATTTTCCCTGATCTATCATCCTGAGAATAATTCTCTTTATATTTCTGCAGTAATTTGTTGTATGTCCATGGAAATGATGATAAGAGCAAAATTCATTACTTCTGTAGCTTGGAGGTGGTTCACTCCCCATGTTCCATGGTGTGGGTATGTTTTCCATTAGGATTATAGCTTCCCATATCTTCTCTACACTAGCATTCAAAGGTGGCATTTTGATTTCTTCCCATATTATCTTATGACTTCGCTGTCCTTTGTGATAGTTTTGCCTCTGACCTCCATAAGTTCCTTGCGGATGATGACCTCCATAAGTTTCTTGCGGCTGATCAAGTCTTTGGATTTTGTTATTTCCACCACGGCTGTAGAAGTTTCTCTCTCTCTCTCTCGAATTCTTCTTGATCACGACTCCCCATAGCTACTAGTTTTTGCTGACTATCTCCCATTATCCTCTCTTGTTGCCTTTGCGAGGTGCTCGCCACTGTATTTATTAACTTGGGTAACAAGCTTGCATTCGCTGCTCTTTAACTTGTGTTCGAAATGGGGTATGATTCCATCTCATTTTGCTTTTCCTCAAGAGCAATATATTCCTCCTGAAGTTCTCGCAACTCAGTCATTGTGATTGTATTCTTGATTCTGAAAATTTGAATGTATAGCAGGTTGGTTGCGAACATATCATTGATGAATGACAGAATGAGATATCTTTCATCCACACGACCAGCCATGTCACTACACATTGTCTTCCACCTCACAGTTAGATGCTTCAAACTTTCGCCCACTCTTTGCTTCAACCCAAATACATCTTCAATGCCAGGTCGCGAGGAATTGTTACTTACATATGCCCCTAAAAATATAGCTTGCAAGTGGCTGAAAGATGTTATAGTATTATTTGGCAAACCTTCAGACCATTTTAACGCTTCTCCTATTAAACTTGATGCGAAATACTTGCATAATATTGCATCATGGTTCTCCCATTATAGCATACATCTCACATAAGCTTTGATGTGTTGGACTGCACAAGTTGTTCCATCAAAAATGCTGGTTAACGCAGGTAAATTGCATTTTGGGGGTATTCCTCCTAACTGTACTTCTTGTGTGAATGGAGTTTTCGCAGCTTCCTCTATGGCTTCATCCAATTGTCTCTTACCTCCTTCTCTTTTATTATTTATCATTCCTCTCATTTCCGCTAACTCTCTAAAAATTTGCTCATTTATACCAGAATTTGGATCCATTGGTCTTTTCAACTCCGCCTCTCTTCTCCTGCGTTCATCTCTGTTTTGACTTTCTTGTTCATCACTTTCCTCTCGTCTTTCTCTGCGATCTTCTCTTTCACTTCTTTCATTAATTCGCACACCGTTATATCTCTCATTTTCTCCTCTTTGTCGCCTTTCAGTTCTCCTTTGTACTCTGTCATATTCTTCATTGATATTAGCATTATTGCGATTTCGCTCACGCCTCCTTTCTCGATTATCATGGTTATTCTGTCGTATTGCCTCTTGTAGCTCTTGTTCTTCCACTTCTGCTCTTAGTCTTTCTCTCTCGCGAGCTAAATGTGTTTGTTCAGTATAGTGTCTTTTAATTTCATCTTCAATTACTCGTTCATTTCTTTGTATTTCTCTCCCATGTAATATTCTCCTTCCTTCTTCCTGATTTTCTTCGCCATCTCGATTATTTCGCCCCTGACGGTGTCTATTTCCTTGAATTCTATCATTCTGCTCGTTTTGAAGAATTTCAGCACGTTGAATATAACGATCTTCCAATATTTCTCTTCCTTCGCGACGTTCTTCGCCTGGATTTTGTATTCCCTCTCGAGTTTCTTCATTAGCATTTTCTATAGGCAAATTTTGTCTTATTTCTTCTCTAACTGATCTTGAACTTTATCTTGTAGTGCTTCTTGACCTTCTATTTTGTAATCTCATATTTTCCATCCTCAATTCATGATTTTGCCTTGTCAAATTCGTGCGTTCTTCTGCTTCTAACCGCCTTTTGTTCATGTATTGTTTGCCTCAATGCCTCTAATGCTGCAATCTCTTCATTTTCGTGAATTATTCCTCCAATTACTTCTTGGTCTCTCTCCTCCTGTCCATTGCCTCCTAATTGCCGCTCTTCTCCCATTTCATCTACAGAATCTGATCGCCAAGTATGTACACTCACTCTGTCATAATCCACAGCTCTATTTTGTATAGGTGGTGTACATTGAATTGGCGGTTGAATTTGATTTTCTCTGTTGTTCCTTGTATTCATTCTTGAAGATTCCACCATCTCGTCTCTCCTTTCTCCAGCAAGTCTCCTACTCCTTCTAACAGTTGTTGGTTGTTTTGATGCATGTCTTCTTCTAGCCATTTTCCAATCTTAATGAATTGTTGAAAATTATATGAAATTCCTTCCCTATTACTCCAAATTCTTTCAAATCACAATATCAATCTTCAATCAATCCCTGTTTCTGGCGCCATATGTAGTAGCAGGAAATCCCACACTACACCCCTCATAAGAATTCATACAATCAAGTCATTTTAAGATGAACAATTATAGGTTTTATTGATTAAAACTCACAGATGTTACAAGATGGAAAGGAAATAAGCTAAAGAATTTACAACCGCTCTAAACTTTCTCTCTCTTAATAACTTGCCCAACACTCGAAAAAGATCTCTCCTCTCTTAAGCCTATTCGGCTCTTTATATAGGACATTACATAGTGGATGACAGTTAAGCTGTCCTTTATTTTCGGATCTGACTTGCGACATTCTCGCAAGTGTACAAATGTTAAATCTCGCAACACTTCTAAATCTCGCCAGGTCTTCACATCTTTCTCGTGTTCAGGCTGTCGTCATCCGTTGCGTCATTTATATTACTTGTCTGCGATATCTTCGCAGTGTGTCATTTATGGATTTCGCAAGGGTCTTGGTGTTGCGATATTCTGATCCTATAAATTCCTTCTTGTGCAAGCCATGAAAGCTATAAGTACGTTTCTGAACTCATAAACTCTGATAACTCTTCATGGAACATCAATTTATTGCATAATCTATTCACTCCGGAAGTTACAGATAAAATAATAAGAATGCAGATCAACATGGAAGAAGAAGATGTTATTCGATGAAGGCCTACAAAGGATGGATTATTCACAGTTAAAAGTGCTTACAACAAGCTTGTAGAGAATATGGTCTCTCAACAAGTTGCACTTAATACTGTCTCTAGAGAAGTATGGAAAGCCCTCTGGAAAATGAAAATTCCTCATAGAATCAAGCTCTTCATCTGGAAGTGTCTCAAGGATATAGTACATACGAAAGATAAAACAGCTCGTTATAATAGCAGTATTGGCTTTCAATGTAACATCTGTAGCTGCCAAGTTGAATCTCTATATCACCTTCTTCTTGAATGTAGTTTTGCACGATCTGTTTGGATGCATCTGAATGTTAACATCGACAGAGTTGTAGAAAATTATGGGAGTATCAAAGAATGGATGAATTCTTGGTTCAACAATCAGCATTCAAATGGATTAGAAGATCAGAATACATGGAAGCTGAATTTGATGGTGGGATGCTGGTGTTGATGGTGGTTTTTAGCTTAGGGTTAAAATCGTAAAACACTAAACCCTAGCAGACAGTGATGTCACAACATTTAAAGTAACAAGCATTTACTAGGCACATTTACTGAAACCTTTAATGTGTCCCTAAATAATTACTGGGGTATCTTTTTCAAATTAGGGTTACGACAAGCCAAACCCTAATTCCCACGTGTGCTAATGGCAAACCATGCCAGCCACACCGATCAGCGCAAAGCATGCCAACCATGCTAGCCGCACCTCGTGCCAATGGCAAATCATGCCGACCACACCGACCGCGCCAAAGCATGCCAACCATGCTATCCGCACCTCTGTGCCAATGGCAAATCATGTCGACCACACCGATCGCGCCAAAGCATGCCAACCATGCTAGCCGCACCTCTCGTGCCAATGGCAAATCATGCCAGCCTCACCGACGCGCCAAAGCATGCCAACCATGCTATCCGCACCTCGTGCCAATGTCAAATCATGCCGGCCACACCGGGATAGCGCCAAAGCATGCCAACCATGCTAGCCGCACCGCATTGTGCCAATGGCAAATCATGCCGACCACACCGACCACGCCAAAAGCATGCCAACCATGCTAGCCGCACCTCTCGTGCCAATGGCAAATCATGCCAGACCACACCGACCGCGCCAAAGCATGCCATCCATCCTAGGCCGCACCTCCGTGCCATGTGCAAATCATGCCGACCACACCTCTCGCGCCATGCCAAACGCACCTCGCCATGGCCCCATGCCGCGCCACCATACTGGCCTTCACTACGCGGCTATCAAAACGAAGGCATGCAACAATCAACGGTTGCCCTTCAATCCCACGAGCAAATCCTGGCCATCTAAGGTTACCAAACGACCTTTGCCCCAAAACCCTAGCTTGGTCACACATCTATCCCAAGCTAGTCACGCCATGCGCCTATGGAAAACCCTTGGCCCCACATGCCAAGCCAAAACCGCACCTAGCCCAAGCTAGTCACGCCATGCGCCTATGGCAAACCCTTGGCCCCACATGCCAAGCCAAAACCGTACCTAGCCAAAGCTAGCCACGCCCAAGGCGAACCCTTGGCCCCACATGCCAAGCCAAACCAAACCTAGCCAAGCTAGCCGCGCCATGCCAAACACACTTTGCCTTGGCCCTAGCCATGCTAGTCACATCATGCCAAGCCAAACGCCCTTGTCTTGGCCCTAGCCACGCCATACGCCCATTCCAAACCATTGGCCCTACATGCCAAGCTAAACCAAACCTAGCCAAGCTAGCCACGCCATGCCAAACGCACTTTGCCTTGGCCCTAGCCATGCTAGTCACATCATGCCAAGCCAAACGCCCTTGCCTTGGCCCTAGCCACGCCATACGCCCATGGAAAATCCTTGGCCCCACATGCCAAGCCTAACCACACCCTAGCCGCGCCACCCTGTTGGCCTTCCCTACGCGGCCACCAAAACGAAGGCGTGCAACAATCAATGGTTGCCCTTCAAACCCAGGAGCAAATCCTAGCCATCCAAGGTTACCAGACGACACATGGTAACCTTTGGCCCGAAAACCTAAGTTTGGCCACGCCAAACCTTGCCATGCCAACGGCATACCAACCTAGCCGCGCCACCACGTTGGCCCTCACTACGCGGCTACCAAAACGAAGGCGTGCAACAATCAACGGTTTCCCTTCAATCCCAGGAGCAAATCCTAGCCATCCAAGGTTACCAGAAGACACATGGTAACCTTTGGCCCGAAAACTGATGAGTGCCAAATATTGCATATTTCTACATCTATTTATTGGCATTTAACTCATCTTTTGTGCTAAGAAATCAGATATTATCCCAGATTATGTGTTTTCTTTGTTTTCAAGAATAAATATTTGTACTAATTAGTTTTGTGTTCTTAGGTAGTAAATAAAGCTTGGAGAAATTGAGGAGCCAAAAGAGCAGAAAATTGGAGGCAAGAGTCTATGGAGCAGAAAAGCCAAAGCCGCGCGCGCATCAGTTGCAACCCAACAAGGAGCAACCCATTTACAAGACATGGTCTTGAGCAGACAAGACCCGACCCACGACCCGGATCCGAGCCCGCATCACTCTGAGCCGTTGAGATTTGATCCAGTTTCATCCTACGGCCGCATCGGCCCTCGCATCGGGTTCCCCTGAATCCATCGGTCGCTACAGCTCGCTCATCAAACTTCGCTCACCTGCTCAACACCGAAGCCATCAACCCCTTTACCACCCAAACCAAACGCACCCTTCTCCATTTCTCTTTTCTTTTCTCTTTCTTCTTCCCCCGACTTTCATAGAAAACCCATACCTCCACCTCCTTCACCCATACCATGACGGACCAACCTCTCCACCTCCATCTCCCTCCCCTGACAGCAACTGCAACAGCACCAGCAACCACCTTCTCCCCCCTACTTGCTCTCTATCTCACTCATAGCTTCTTCCCTAGAATCTAAGTCTGAGATAGGAAGAACTAGGGTTAGGGTTACATCAAATCAATTGAGGGAACCATCATTTCAGAGCCGATTGAGCAGAGCTGACACTGATTCAGCGACGTGGGCGAGAGGGTATTCGTTTATTTTTCTAATTTGAAGTAAATTAGGGTTTTGCTTGGCATGTATAAAGAGGTCTGAGGAGTGGATGTTAGAAGGCATGCCTGGGCTAGCCAGAGCACCAATTTAGAGTTAATTTGTGTTTTATTGTTTCTTGTGATGTTCTAATTACAATTGCTAGGGTGTTTGATGAAACCCCTAATTTTCATGTCAAGCATGTCTGTTTTTGGTTTGATTCTTATTGTGTTATAATATGATTAGGATTAGTAATTAACCATTAAGCTTATAAGCGTGTGATGAGTTGTACTGTAAGAAGACAACTCATACTAGGGGTGAGTTAGCAAAATCAGTTAATGAACATCTAGTTCAGACCTTCAAAGGAAGGCACAAGAAAATAACTTAAGACACATTGTTTTAGCATGAGGTTAGAAGGTGGATTCACCACTCTAGTGTTCTCCAAATTTGTTTATATTCCATTTTCATAACTTAGCTTAGAGTCACAACAACTCAGTCGTATCGACACCAACACCAACCTACAACTGTGTTACCACTTGTTAGGAATCAGTTAAGCAAAGCCTTAGATCAACTACACAACACACTCCTTTTCCCCGTGGATCGACCCGTATTTGCCTTGTTTTACATTGTAGACACCGTGCACTTGCGGTTTATAATATTGTAGGTTTCTCAGCCTACCAAGTTTTTTGGCGCCGCTGCCGGGGACTTGGCGTGTGCTGTGTTGATTATTGTCTTTCTTCACTAAATTTTCACCCCTGTATATATGTTTGCATTGTAGTTTTAGCCCTTAATTAGTGTAACTTAGCTTATTATATCATTGCATTTAGCTGTTAGTTTTCTTCTTTTGCATTCTTGCATCTTCCATCGCATATCTGTATCATCTTAGAGTCTCTTACTTGTAGCTTAGTTGTAATTTCTAGCATGTCATTTGCATATTAGTTTCATTACTTCTCTGATTAGTGTAACCTAGCTGTAGTTTTCCATTTTTTTTTTGCATCTGTTCATTGCATTTTCAGTTAGCCTACCGTAGTTGCATTTTCTTAGTGCTTATTGCTAGATTGCATAACATCTTTGCATAGTTGCATCATTCTCTCTGTGACTTAGCTTACAACATCTCAGCTGTGCATTGCATTCAATATCTCATTTAGCAATTGGCCTGAGCTGTCACCACTCAGCTGCATTACACATCCATGCGATTAATTGCTTAACCCCTTCTCTGTGATAGCTGAAACTTGCAGTGGCAGGTGTCACTTACACTGCAATATTGTAGTTTTGTTTGCTTAACTCATAGCTCTCAAAGATATCATCACCCCGCAAAACTCCAATCCATCACCTCCGCATATCATATCTCTCATTGTGCAGATTGTTGAACTTTGCAGTGCTATACTCTCTTTGTTTTAACATGCACATCCCAGAGAACTAAAACTCTCTCTTGAGTAAACAGGTACCTACTATGCTGATGTGCTGCTGAGCAGCTGAGCCAACCCAAGGAAGGCAAGGAACAAACAGGACTTGAGGTTAGCTCGTGAATGAGCTATAAGTGAACTTTGATTTTCTTTGTGATTTTTGAACCTTGTATCGCCCTGTGAATGAACTGTGAATGAGATGTAAATGAACGATGATATCTGCTGAACCTGTATAGCCTTGCATGACAGAGTAGCCACCATGCTAGGTCACCATCTCTGATTGTATGTGAACTAATTGCTTGCATATCTCAGTGACACTTGAGCAATTTTGAAAACCTGAAATCTGCGCTTGTATGTTCTGTGACCTTAGCTTCCATCTGCTCTGAGCCGAACTCCAGCCCCTGAAGCTGTGAGTTGAGCTGCTTGTATTTTGAAAAAGAGATTTAAATAATGTAGCTGATAGTATTTATAAGAGAGTTAGGAAAGAAAATCTTTGTGTTGAAGAGTTCATGGATTTTTCACCATGGATAAACTCTGTACTGCTCAGGCAGCCTTTGCCTGTTTCATCTTAAATAAATCGTTATGTGTTATCTAAAAAAAATGAACCAAAATATGGTTGCATGGTGTGTTATGTATACTTTGTGGTTATTTGTATAATGGCTATGCATTCAATTTTCGAGAATTGTGCCTACAGTGAAAGTATCACTATTCTTGAAACGAAGGGAGTACATCGTTTTATTAGTTGCAACGGAAAATTAGTTGATGCATAAACCAAAATACAGCTACATAAAGTATTATCTATTCTTTGTGGTGGTTTGCATAATGGATATACATTTAATTTTTTTAAAATTGTGCCTAAAATGATAAATACCTCCGAATTTTTCGTAAAAACTCTAAATTTGATATTGTTGTTCATACTCATTGCGTAGATTTTTTTATAACCTTTCCAACGAGATAAATTTGTAAAATTCCAAGGCACGGGTTCTTAGATATGTTATATTAAAGTTTGCTTTCCAATTATACCCCTAAAAATAGGATACATAAGTAATTAGACTAAAAGAAAGGGATAATTGTGTCAAGGTAAAAAGACTAATCATGGACACCAAATCCAATCTTTTTATGTTTATTGATCACATAAATTTTACAAAAAAGTGACCATATAAAGATCCTCACTCGCTTCGCTCCATCTACCCGATAAAAATACTTAAAAGTACTCTGTTTTCTCCTTACCTTAAGAATTGTTCAAATTTGAATTAAGTATCTACGTGGGGAATGAGAAAGTATAAAGAATTGTAGGATAAAGGATTATCGCACAACCACACTACCTTGTCTTCTTGTAAGAGCCCCGGATGTTCCCATCCTTCACACCAACCTCACAAGTGTCGCAACACGAAAATTTGTTGTCAATTTGGAAGCAATAAACTTTGGGTCTTGTTAACTTGTATACCCATATACATGTTAAGGTTCACTAAAACAACAATTTTTTGCATTGGAAACAAGATTTGTTTGTTTTATTGCATTGAAATCAGTAATTCTTTGCATTGGGAATAAGATTTGTTGTTTTTAGTGCAAGAAAAACCAATTTCTAGTAGAATAAGACAAACAAACACAATATCCAAAAAAATAAAATAATTTTTTATTAAACCTTAACATGTATACGGGTATACAAGTTAACAAAAGCCATAAACTTTTGCTTAGATTTTTAGTATTGCTGATTCCCTCAAAAATGGTACCGAGAATATATTTTTTTGATAATTTAAAAGGAATTTTATTAAATAGCACACAAATCGTGCACCGACGAATACATCAAAAGAGGATTAAACAACCCTAACCATAGAGAAAGTCCAAAGAAGAAACGAAGCCAAAAAAATTCCACGGATAAACAAAAAGCAACAAACGCCTCTTAACAAATCTTAGAAGCTAAACAACCATTGTTACTTGCGTATTGAAACAAAAGCGCAAGCTACATTCAAGGGGGGGAGCACTATGTAACTGAGAATTTAAAATCAGTTATTCATTTAGATCTATCGGAATGACTTGTAAATTCGGTATAGTGCAAGGTTCTTGATTCTATGTGCAACTATGGAACTGAACCGTTTTCTAAGTGATCCATTTACAAGAAAACAAAAGTTGGGAAGCTGCAACGAAACTCAGTACTTGTACTCTTTCGAATCTTGTAGCGGAATACATCCAAAATCTCATCTCATCTGATTCTCTCGCTAACCCTTAAATTTTTTCACTTGTTTATTACGTACTAGTAATACTTATGAACAACGAAGTCCCAAGACAGCTTTAGCCTTGGTGTGAAAACAGTTCTATCTAACTTCTAAGAAGCACGGTCATGTTCACGGAAATGGTAGAATACCAGTTTTCAGAAAAGAAGTAAAAAGTGATCAAAATTTACACCACAGATTTACGTACTAGTAATACTAAGAAGCACGGTCATGTTCACGGAAATGGTAGAATACCAATTTTCAGAAAAGAAGTAAAAAGTGATCAAAATTTACACCACAGATTTACGGCACAAACAAGGACACAGAAGATTCATTGACTGATCGAAATGAATTGCGACCGTGTTAGCTCTGCACATAAACAGGTGTACAGTTTATCTGTAACGATAAAGGTGTCAATTTTTTTCACACTAGTACCAGGTCATTGTTAATAATTCAGTACATCTCTATATAGCGTATTTGCATTTGGGAATTGAATAGTGTCAACTTCAAAATAAAAGCTATTCATCTGAGAAATATTGTTGTCAGGATTCTTTGTGAAAGTGTACGTGTTTTGAATCTAATGACAGAGGGAGCAGTACAACTATACAAGATATAGATGAGTTTTAGCTAGTGAGAATGACTGAGCAAAGCAGATCAGGAACAAAAAACAGATCGCAAGATTAGAGTCTAGAAATAAAACGAGTCTCATTATCTTGCATTAGTTAGGTAGAGAATTTAGCATGACATTCATCTCTCTAGGGTATACAAAAGGATATTTTGGTATTTTTTGCATTCACCTCTACATTTGTTGCGTCAATCATCCCTGACCAAATACTATCCATTTATCCCCCCTACAAGAGCAGAAAACCCATAATTTAATACTCTTGAGTCTAGTCTGTCTGTCTGTCTTTCTATCTTTATATCTCTTCTCCTCTCTTCTAATTTAGAGATTCTAAGCATGGCAAGTCATGAGCTAGGAACTTCAAACATGCATCATTTAAGTACCGATGAAGATGATGACGAAGAAGAGATCATTACCGACATAGAAGATTTCGATGATGAAGAGGATGATCATCAGAGTACTTTATACGGGTTTAACGGAAGAAACACTACAGACGGATTAACAAGAAGAGGAGGTGGTGGTTGGTTTAATAGTACTGCAGGAATGAAATTGTTTGATCCAAGAAGTATATGGATTCGAGAATGGAAGCGAGTTTTCTTACTCGTGAGTGTAATAGGATTATTCGTAGACCCGTTATTCTTTTACTCCTTGTCAATAAGTGACACTCATGTGTGCCTGTTCATTGATGGATGGTTTGCCATTACAGTAACTGCACTTCGTTGTATGAGTGATGCTTTACACGTTTGGAATATATGGTTACAGTTCAAATTGGTTAAAAACCGATCAGATTATCAAACCAAGAAAGATGGTCACGATGGTGATAATGGTAACGATCAAGAAGTAAGAACTAATGACAGTAGTGGTTATAATACCGAGAACCACCATCACAAGATTAGTAGTACTAGTACTGCTAGATCAGTAGCACTCGCTTACTTGAAGGCTAAGAACGGCTTCTTTTTCGATCTCTTCGTTATCATTCCTTTGCCTCAGGTAATATATTTAATGCGTGCTCTTAGAGACAACAAGTGAATTTTTAGTAAGCTAGAGACATTTAATAAAACTGTTTCTCTTTTTGGGTTATGCATCCAAGAAGATCAGTTACTGTATTGTACTATGTAGCTGGAAGCGTCGAACTGAGCTGATCCGTTTAGACAGCCTAAAACCTAAATCATTCAACCCAACATAAGAAAAATATCCATGGTCCATATCTAGGATAATATCTATGAGCCTCAATATCTATTTTAGTAACAGATTTTGTAGTGTAGTATTTTGGGGTTCTATTTGGGGCATGACATCTGTAGATCAGGCCATCAGGGTGATACACAATTATGATTACGGATATATAGTTGCCATGTACAGATGCTTTTAAATGGACCCACACACTTGGTTTACATATAGGCGTACACTTTGCATATGATGATCTAATATTAATAAAATATCACAAAAAATAATGCATGATAAACTTGCCCCAGTTTGTAAATCGAACTCGTATGTTTTGGATTGATCTGGATAAAAAGTTCGGCCTGAGATGGCAATGGTTATACAAAATGGTGGTAGATGATAGAAAAGAATTGTGCATACAGGTAACGTTATGGGTGGTAATACCGAGGCTATTGGAAAGAGGATCAACCACCGAAGTAATGACGGTATCGTTGATTATGTTTCTTTTCCAGTATTTACCCAAGATCTATCATACTATATGTCTGTTACGGCAGATGGAGGGCTTCTTCTCCGGTTACATTTATGGAACTGTTTGGTGGGGTATTGCTCTCAACATGCTAGCGTATTTTGTGGCTTCCCATGTCAGTATACAAGCCATTATTACAATATCTCTTCTTTTTTTCTTTTTATTTTTCTCACAAAGGCACATCAGATAAGATTAATGTTAGAGAAATGTGAAATGAACTGCTAGCACTATTTGACATGAATATTCGATGCTGTTTTGTTGATATCATATTGTACAGGCAGCGGGTGCATGTTGGTACTTGTTAGGGATTCAAAGGGCAGCAAAGTGTTTGAGCGAACAATGCAGAAATACACAAGGATGTGGATTAAGCACACTGGCTTGTGGTAACGTTATCTATTATGGAACTACATTATCTTCCACGGTTAAGGACAGAGCAAGACTGATTTGGGCTGAGAATAAAAATGTTAGATCTATGTGTTTAGAGAGTTCTGATAATTTTGAGTATGGAGCTTATAAATGGACTGTTTCCCTTGTTACTAATGATAGCCGACTTGAAAAAATTCTGTTCCCCATTTTCTGGGGTTTAATGACACTAAGGTATCCCTTGCTCTCTTTAGATCTTTTATTTCATGCTGAAACCGGCGTTGAGATACAATAGTTATTTTTGTTAATACTTTTTTCAGCACTTTTGGGAACCTTGAGAGCACAACAGAATGGCTAGAAGTTGTGTTCAATATCATCATCATCCTTAGCGGGCTTATTTTAGTGACAATGCTGATCGGTAATATCAAGGTATTGGATCCGTAATCCCCTTGCTCGAACAAGTATGTCATTCCTAGCAAGTGAATAATTTATATATTACGAATTTATTGTTTAAAACCCACCATTTTTTGGCTCTTAAATTTTGTCATTGAGTTGTGGGATCAGTATAATTTGAATCTATCGAGTGTGATAGGTTTTCCTTTACGCGACTACATCCAAGAAACAAACGAGGCATTTGAAGATGAGGAATATCGAATGGTGGATGAAAAGAAGGCAGTTACCACAAGGTTTCAGGCAGAGAGTACGGCGATATGAACGTCAACGATGGGCGGCTATGCGTGGTGTCGATGAATGTGAATTGATCAGAAACCTACCTGAGGGTCTCAGGAAAGATATCAAATACCATCTCTGCTTAGACCTTGTTAGACAGGTAGTTCTTATTTGGATTTCACTCTTACAACCGTATGACATTCCATTTTGTTCGTAAATCCTTGGGCTGGAAGAAATACCGTGGTGTTTCGAGTGTCTCCCTGATGAATCGTGAGCTATTTTTGGATATGTTTCTTAGGTACCCTTATTTCAGCACATGGATGACCACGTGTTAGAGAACATATGTGATAGAGTGACGTCCCTCATATTCCCAAAGGGAGAACAGGTAAACTAGCTAACACCGAAAATTAAAATTCATTGCAATTATGTAGAAAAATCAAAACGTGTACAGAGAATTTGAGCTTTTAGGTACAGTTATTTTCTAATTTCTGGCTCCATCCCTTTGTTTTCTGAACTATTCTGATGAATGTAGATAACAAGAGAAGGAGATCCAGTTCAGAGAATGTTGTTTGTGGTAAGAGGTCATTTACAAAGTAGCCAAGTACTACGAGATGGGGTAAAGAGTTGTTGTATGTTGGGTCCAGGCAACTTTAGCGGAGACGAGCTTCTTTCATGGTGTCTTAGAAGACCATTCATCGAACGCTTACCTCCATCTTCATCAACTTTAGTAACACTTGAAACAACAGAGGCATTTGGTTTAGATGCGGAAGACGTCAGATACGTAACACAACATTTTCGATACACATTTGTTAACGAGAAAGTAAATAGGAGTGCAAGGTACTATTCACCAGGATGGAGAACATGGGCAGCTGTGGCTATACAGTTAGCATGGAGAAGGTATAGGCATAGATTAACACTCACTTTATTGTCGTTTATACGTCCTCGGAGACCCTTGTCGCGATGTTCATCTTTGGGAGAGGACAGGTTACGGCTTTATACAGCTTTATTAACCTCGCCGAAGCCTAACCAAGATGATTTTTGCTTCTAATACTATGCACTTCCAGAGTTATCCCCGTTTGCAGGAATTTGTTATGCCTTTTCCTCTTATTATATATTGCTCGCAAAAATTTGGAGGCTTGTGTAATAACCGAGCAGTACCGTAGTCGAAATGGTTTACTGCTTTATATTTTGCTTGTACAAATTTGGACCCTTATCGCGATGTTCATTTTTGGGGGAGGACAGGTTACGGAAGCCTTACCAAGATGATTTTTTTGCTGAGGATTCCAGGAATCAAGTGTGAGGAGGATTCTAGGAATCAGGATCTAGGTAAAGGAAAAAGGTTTTTGGTTATGAAAAATTTTGGGTCCTAGTTAGCTCATACTGCTGGGCAAATGGTCATAGTTGCACTAGACTAGTTCTTGGTTGGTGTTGGCTTTGATCTTTTGTGTGGGGTTGGTTGGCTTTGTTTTTTTTTGTTGCACTAATTTAGTGCCTGTTGTTCTTGCATTGCATTCTCCGTGCCCATCCAGAGTTATTGTTTGCAGGGCTTTGTTATGCATTTTCCTCATATTACTCGCACAAATGTGGAGGCTTGTGCAATAACCGAGCAATACCGTAGTCAAAATAGCTTACTGCTTTTTGCAAATTTTGTTGCCACTCTCTATAACATGCCAATTAGGCAAACCAGATATGCATTACAAATGGTGTTTAAATCTAATAAATTCTGGTTCAAATGAATCAATTCACTCTGATTGTTGATCTGATTTGATTTTTCATTTCTCAGCTGCAGGGACGGAGCTAGGATTTATTGTTTGGGGGACAAATATATATAGGTATAGTGGTTTCGCTGTAAAAGTAGGCGGCCGAAGGCCGCAATTTTTTTTTAGGCTTTGGTATTTTCCTGCAAATGATGTCACCAAAATATCTAATAAGTTGTAAGATGGTTGGATTTAATATTTTGATATTTTCACTTCTTTCCTACGTAATTTTGATATTTAAGCCAGGTTTTATACGATAAGTACTTTATACCAGTAGTTTGTAAAGTGTATATAGTAGAGGATTCAAGGCTCTCTATGTAATATATAAAGATACGGGAGATAAATCTATAAATACTTAAAATTTTCAGACCTAAAATAATAATTATGTAAAGCTTAAGTATATAATTAGGAAATCCTAGAGGGACTGCTGTCCCCACTAGACCTGGTGTAGCTCCGTGCCTGCTCAGCTGTTATACTCTCTAGTAACATTAGACTTTAGAATGTCAACTATTGCACCAGATTTCACGCATTGGGATGCTTTGTGCTGATTCGCTGAAGAATGTCCATTAATTAATGACAGCATCCAGTCTCAGATAGCCTAATCTTTAATGGTCCAACCGGTTTATCAAGAATTCAGTATTTGCGCTAGGTGAATTATTCAGAAATTCTACGATTGTGATGTAACATTCATCAAACACGGATGCTGGATAACTTGATGATTGAGCTGGTTGCACCAGTGACTTCTAACTTCTTGTTCTTCACCCTGACACACAACTCCCACTGTCGTACATGGCCTGGAACTTGTATATTGGTCACAAAATGAGTTAGTAGGTACAAAATTCTGGATATATAGGCTTCTCTAATATTGTAGGTTTGTATCTTCATTGGAATCAAACTTGGGACACCGTAACACCCCACACCATAGACGGGGAATATGGTGAAGTTCCAGTAGAACTTCTCGGTGCAATCCAATAAGCCCATATTGTGTGTGTAGCTGTTCATGCCATGTTGAGGATCGGATTAGTCTTATTAGTGCTTCTGCCCACCGACGGACCTACAGCTAGGCTAAAGGGGGCTTTAGCCCGGGTAGCCTTCCCAGTCCACAAGCCAAAAAAGAAAAATAAATCTGCTCGACCAAGGCTTCTAGACCGGGCCTTAAAAGGAAATGTATCCTTCCTGGGTCCGTCCCTGGCTGTCCATTCCCTTGAGGATAATATGGAGTAGAGAAGATTTGTTTGACATCGTATCCTTGTAGTTCCTCAACATGCTTATTGTTAGCTAAAGGAGTACCATTTTATGTGATAGTGTGCTTGGGGAAGCCAAACCTGCATATAATATGTTATTTGATGAATGCTGCAATTGTCCTCGTGGTTGTGCTCTTGAGGGGTATTGCTTCGACCCATTTAGTAAAGTACTCAGTGGCAGTAAGGATATATTCATGTTGCTTCGATGATGCTGGATTGATCTTTCCATTGATATCTAGTCCCCCAGCTGTAGAAGGGCCAATGACCACTTACTGATTGCAGTTGAAGGCACAGAGTATGGATGAGATTCCCATAGATTTGACATTGACGACACTTCTGGAAAAAGCAGATGCATCATCTATCATAGTTGTCCAGTAAAACTTCTCGTGAATTTGGAGAAATAATTTCCTTTTTCCTTGATGTTCTTCTTCGTGCATCTCTTTCAAAATCATCGGAATTTCATGATCTGATAACATCTTAACAAATTTCCGCCGAAACTCTTGCAACATAGAATTTCTTCATGAAAGACAAACCTCTTAGCCTTCTGGGTCAGTTGACTGCTTCTCTTCTCCCTGGTGGTGAAATATTATCATGAAGGTATTTGATATAAGGTTCTCTCTAGTCCCCAGATGGTGGATGGTCAGAGTCTCTAAGTGAAGGGCGGTGTTTGGCAATTATAGCATGATCCTTATAACAACTGAGTCTTCATGGCGGGCCAATAGTATCCAAGGCGTTGAAATCGTCTGTAGATGGTCACCACCAACGTTTGTCCGTATACTTCGTCAAGAATAGGTTGAATCGTACTTTAGCCTTATCATCTCCAAGGCATCATGATAGAGATTCATCTAGATTCCGATGGTATAATACTCTATGAAGCAAAAAGAAGTTTTTTAGCTCCTTAAGACGGATCTTCATTTTTCCAGGGAGAGAACTGCTCAATTCATGGATCATGGGTATCCTCCAATCATTCGTCTGGAAATCTTCACCTTGTGTGAGCCAAGTTGATGATACAATACGTCATTGCACATTAAGGGTTTTTTCCGTTCTTTCGAATTACAATTTGGAAGCAAGAGTTTCTAGGCAATCAGTATGTCTGTTGTTAGCGCGACCGGGTTGGACTATCGTGGCATCAACAAAATGGGCTTGTAACTTTTACGCTTTATCTCTTTATGGAGAATGCGTCACTTCCTTGAGAGAATATATCATATTCATCTGGTTGACCAATAATTTTGAATCGCCTTTTATCTCTAGATGCATTGCTCCAGATTGCTTTGCTGATAATCTTAACAAGAAAGCCTCATATTCTGTTGAGTTGTTAGTGCACTAGATATCTAGATTGAACGAGTGACCGGTTGTCAGCCGACACAAATATAATTACACTTTCTTACTACTCAAAATATAAATATAGCAAGGGCAAGAAAGGATCGATCCCACAGAGAGGTCTAGGTTGTCAAATTGTTTCGGTTCCCTATAAATAACACCGGGGTTTTGTGATTATAATAAACTAAATAAAACAAATAAAGAAATAAGCAAACAAATCAAATCAAGGATAAGAAAGTATTGGTCAAGGGTTTCGTTTTCATTCACAAACATGTTTTCAACACAATAACTAGAATTGATATTTTAATCTCAACTTTTATCAAAGACCCTAGAATACCTTGATCGCAAGAATATCCCGCTAATCTCCTCATGTCATCAATAAACACATTAAAAGATGCGAATATGAATTCTACCTAAAGGAACAACCTAACGTGTAAAACTAATCAAGTTTAATTCCCTAGATGCATTAGGTTCTATGAAATCAGGCCAATCAAAGCAATCGAACGTGGAAAGCGCACTAATCCGATTTAACAAAGGTTATGGTTCACATATGATCATAAGAATATATCACTACAAACTATAATCATATTTATGCTACTTGCAATCCGGAATTATCACTTTTGCGTATAATAACCCTAATCTAGCAAGAAAGATGAAAGCAAACTCAATCGATTCGCGATTCGACTAAACAAGCATTCAAATCATGTAACAATATTCATGGTGAATCATAAACGATAATATGAGAGAAAACTAATTTATTGAATTAAAACCCATGTTTGGAAATCCAACTTATTCCATAACCAATAATAAAACTCTAGCTCATATTCATGGAGTTCATAACAAGAAGAAAGAGAAAAGACTTCATGGTTCTAAACCATAGAACACCAAGTAGAGGCAAAAGAATAATAATAAAAGATATATCAAGATTAAAGATAGATCCCAAAGTTGTAGAAACTTTCTCCTTTATAGCTCTTCTTGTTCCAAAATTAGGTCAAGCCCCAATGGTCCACTAGGTAGAAGTCCTCCAAGCCCATGTGTGAGAAAACCCATGTAGAAAATTATGTCCCAAAAACGTCGCCGGAAAACTGGGACTACGGCCGGAAATTGGCCGGAAAAGTCGCCGGTAAACTAGCTCAGGTGACCGGCAAAGTCAACCCGGTCACCGGTCAACGGGTCGGATCGGTCAACTCAACTCGGGTCAAGGCACTGAGTCAAAACGGGTCAAGTCAGGTGAGTCAGGCATGAGTCAGTGATCCATCTGAGTCAGGATCTGAGTCACCTTGGCTTAGGCCATTGCACATGCCTAATCTGTGATGCACTATCATTGTGCTTCAGTGCAATTCCAGTCATGTTAGCTATCTATCCTGCAAACCATTCACCACCATTTCCCTGGCAAGCATTCTAAATTGCATTCCTTACCAGCACACACCACTACTTCATTCTACTGCCATGTAATTGAATCAGTGCCTGCACCTTAGCCTGACTACCCCCAACAGCACAACAACTCAGGCAAACCTGCATTTTTAATCCACCAGTTCTCAAGTATGTACCTTTTTGGCACTTATTGTCACTGCCTCCATCCCATCCTGCAGCTCACTGCTCTTCCTTTTCAGCTTCAGCTCAACAGCACATTGCACCATTCTTTCACTTGCAGCTTTGAACTCACAGCACATACTCCATTCCATTAACAACTGCAGCTTCAACCTCAAATGCCACTCAAAGCCCTGTAATGCATAGATCAGTCATCCATTGCAAACACACAGCTGCAATCATTAGCTCTTCCATCATTGACCCTTGAAGCTTCATAGCCAAACTCAATGCAGCATCACTTCAGTTCTTTAGTTAGCACCACTGTCTTCTTCATAACCAGCTGCAACCTGCCACTCAACTCATTGTTACCTTAGTTCAGCTGCAATACCCATTGGAAGCATGGCTTTCCTTCCCATAACTCTTGGCTCACTGCCAGACATCCTCCATCTCATTACACACTTGACCCCATGAAACTCAACAGCACTGACAAGAACTCAGAACTCAGGCCATATCTAGACCAGCATCACCACTGCAACCACAACCCATGCTGCACTTCATCTCCCTGAACTATAGCATATCTCCACCAGTTTGTCAACTACTAAGCTGCAAACTATGAAAACTGCAATTCCAGCCTGCCTGCAACTCCAACAATCAGCACCTGTAATTCCAGCTTAACTCAAATACCTTGCCAGCAACCACCCATGAATATCTCCACAAATTCCTTCCAACAGCCATTCAATAACAGCATCAGTCCTAATACCAACTCCTCACTGCCTAGCCATTGCCTGGAAACAGCTTCACCAGCTGAAACTGCTTCCTGAACTTCATAAACCACCAAAGCATACTAGCAATTCATTGTGCTAATTCAGATTCAAACCAACCCTGACTTGGGTTTCTCATACCCATGACTCTCCTCACCAATGTCTCCACCAGAAACAACTCAGACCCCTTTCTTCTCTCAATTCTGGTTCAATTCAAAACCTAATTTCTCATCTCTGAATTCATCTGGCAGATTTCATAAACTCTCAATCCAACAAAAACCCACGACCATCAAATCTATCTCCTGATTCTCACGATTCAGCAGCAACACCAAACCCTAATTCGATTCGATTTCTCAACTCTCATCTTCCCTTGTCACTCGATTCGATCTATTTCTCAGTCAGCATCTTGCCCAAATCAACCATGAACTTGGCTACTTTATCTGCCAATTCTTCCATCGATTCATCCTCAGCAACAACCATTTTTCTCTTCTGTGAATTTCTTCTCCGAATCCTAGATCTCATTTCAACAGCAAACTCGAATCGAGCTTAATTCATCACTCAAATCCTTGTCTGAAATCTGCAGCCATCTCCCTTTCTTTCCTCTCTACTTTCTTAAATTCAGGTGCAAATGATTGAAATGAATGAATGAGAACAAAGTGTTCTCTCGATTTAGGGTAGGGGTATGCTGGATAATGACACCCCTTTGTATCAGATAAGGGATACCCCAGTGGATGCCCCATAACATGTGGTCACCCCTTAACCACAGCTGGCTGCATTAATAATCCTCCTGCTAGAGTTGCCCCTTAACCTTGGCTCAGCTCCCAGTAGTGATTGCCATGAAATGATAATTTTGCCCTTTTTACTCCAATTGATTGATTTCTCCATCTTTTCCCCGCGCGACTCCAGAGTACCTAATAACTCAAAAACACACGTAAAGTACATAATTCACAAGAAAAATAGCAAAGAAAGCGTAACTACTAGATAGTAAATACGGTGTATTCTACACCTATCAACGAGTGTGAGAAAACTTTGCCAACTGGGAATATTAAAAAACTACGCCTGCTCCTCCGGTGTTGTTGCTAGGTGTAGCAGAACCATCAAAGTACAACAACCATGTTTCTATTTTGATAATCTAAAAATCTGAAAAATTCTCATGGTATGTCTTCGTGTAACATGATGACTTCTTCTCCCAGGAATGCTGCGAGTAGGTCTGACACTGCTTGTCCCTTTATCACCTTTGGATAGATAATGATATGTCGAACTCTGACATTTGGAACAAACACTTTGCCGGTTTTGATAATAGAAATTTTATACGATCTGCATTAGCGATCAATATCATTCTATTTGATAGCAAATAATGTCTGAACTTTTGGATAGCATGGAATAACGCTAAGCACACTCTTTCAGCCTTATGGTATCTGAGCTCAGGATCTCTTAATGTACGACTGAAGTAGTAGATTGGACATTCAACTCCTTCACCATCTTCCTGAGCAAGAAGAGCTCCAACGGCGACTTCACTGGAAGCAGTGTATAACAGTAGTGATCTTCCTTGCACGGGAGATATCATAACAACATATGATGATGATGATATTTGTTGGATCCTCTAAAAGGTTTCTTGCCGAGCAGAGGACCAAACAAAATTTTCTCGTTTCTTCATTAGAGGAGTAAATGAAGCCACAAATTGAGCCAGTCCAGGAATGAAATGACGAATGTAATTCACTTTGCCCATAAAGCTTTAAAGTTCCTTTGAAGTCCGTGGAAAAGGCATGGTGGTAATAGGTTGTGTTTTATCTAGATCAACCTTGATTGCTTCTTCAGTCACTTGAAACCCTAGAAATTTTTCAGAAGAAACACTAAAAGCGAACTTCAAAGAATTCATTCTCAATTTATATTCTCGACATCTCTGAAAGACTTGTCGTAAGGCGCCCACATGTGATGCTCGAGTTTTTCATTTTACAACCACCTAATCGACATAATCCTCTACTTGCTTGGTAAGTAGCGCCTGCGTTCTTCAAACCATAAGGCGTCATTTATCATAGAAATTTTCAATTGGAATTCAGAATGTAGTCTTATTAGCATCATATTCATACATATTGATTTCATATTCTAATACATATTGATGACTTTGTTAAATTGAATTAGTGCGCTTTCCATTGTGGCCATCCATGAATGAGAACATGCCATGGCCACTGGTTGTATCTATAACCATATCGAAGTAAGGAAGAGGGAAATCAACTTTAGGGTAACATTTATTGAGATTTAAGGGTTAGCCATTGGGTTAAGGGGCAACTCTTTTGGGAGAGTACTAAAATACAACCAAACAATTGTTAAGGGGCCGCCAATTTGGCTATCCTCGTCAATAAACTCATCCCATTCCTTTTGACCTAAACCTAATCGAGGATAAATCGTTTCTCATATTCAATTATTCCCAAATGCAAAGATTCAGAGAAGGGGAAAAATGGAGATAAAATGGGTTTCATAGTTGATTTGTGAAGAATTTGAATCTGGAAAAGGCAGCAAAGAGATTGAGTGGGTTTTGGTTTGAGAAATCGAGATGAAGATCCATTTAAATGGAATTAGGGTTGATGGAATTGTTGAGCCGATGAAGAGAGATTAACGATGCATCAAGATCGAAATTCTTGTGAAGTCCTGAGATTGAGCTTGAGGAGAAATGATTGATGATTATTGATTTGATTGTTGGTGTTATGAAGAACCGGGTTCACTATTCTTTATGAGAAAAGGGATGATTGAAACTTGAGCTGTAATTGGTGATAAGAATGGGTTGAATAGACGAACAAGAGAAAGGGGATCTCAGAGCTGATAGCGTTTGTTGTTCCAGAGAAGATGATAAGAGATGGGCATGGTCTGGAATCTGAGATGGTTTTGCTGGATTCGATGAAGGATTGGAAACTCAGGGAAGGAGTGTTGTTGTGAAAATGACTTGATGGGCATGGTGGTAATAGATCGGGTGGTAAATGATATTGCGGGTTTTCCGGGTGTGTGTGTGTCTTTGTTAGTGCAGAGATGAAATTACGAGGCCTTGCATTTGGCCGGGGATGTGAGAGGATTTTTGATGGTGCCGGCTATTATCTGTGGAAGAAATGTAGTGATGCACCATCCTCGGTGCAACAAAGACAACCAATGGCTCCGGCAATATGGCAAAGACCGACCTGGTTTTCCCGACTCTGGCCTCGACCGATCCGAATCGTTGACTCGATCTTGACTCGTTGGACCGGTGGCGGTTTGACTTTTGGCCACCCGAGCTAGTTTTCCCATGGATTCCGGCCATAATCCCGATTTTCGGCGCGCGTTTTGGGACAATTTCTACACGGGTTTCTCTCCATGGTGGGCCGGGTGAATTTCCAACTAATGGACTTTGAAGACAAAACCTAGTTTTGGAAGGAGAAAAAGACTACAAAAGGGAAGACTTCTACAATTTGAGACGACGTTTTTTTATTATCTCTTCTAGTTTATTCTAGGGTTTAGAACGATGAAGTATTTTCTCTTTCTTCTTGTTATGAACTCCTTGAATATGAGTACCTAAGTTTATTATTGGTTATGGAATAGTTGGATTTCACAAAATATGATTCTTTGATTCAATATATTAGTTTTGTCTCATAATTATCGTTTGCAATTCTCAAAATATTGTTTTATGATTGATTGATTGTTTTGTCAAGTTGCAAATTGGTAGAACTTCTAATCACATCTACAAAAAGTGATATTCCTTGGATCAAGTAGCATAATATGATTATAGTTTGTAGTGATATATTCATATGATGAATCGAACCTTTGTTAAATTGAATTAGTGCGCTTTCCACGTTCAATTGCTTTGATTGGCCTGATTTCATAGAACTTAACGCATCTAGGGAATTAAACTTGATTAGTGCTTTACACGTTAGGTTGTTCCTTTAGGTAGAATTCATATTCGCATCTTTTAATGTGTTTGTTGATGACATGAGGAGGTTTTTGGATATTCTTGCGATCAAAGGTATTCTAGGGTCTTTGATAAAAGTTGAGATTAAATATCAATTCTAGTTATTGTGAAAAGCATGTTAGTGAATGAAAACGAAATCCTTAACCAATATCTCTTCTATCTTATTTGTTTGCTTATTTGTTTCTTTGTTTTTATATTTATTTTATTACATAAAAGAAAATCCTCGGTGTTTTATATAGGAAACCATAACAATTTGACAACCTAGACCTCTCTGTGGGATCGATCCTTTCTTGCCCTTGCTATATTTATATTTTGAGTAGTAAGAAAGTGTAATTTATTTTTGACGCTTACGACAGCGATCATAATAGGTTGTGTTTTATCTAGATCAACCTTGATTGCTTCTTCATCACTTGAAACCCTAGAAATTTTTCTTTAAGAAACACTAAAAGCGAACTTCAAAGAATTCATTCTCAATTTATATTCTGACATCTCCAAAGTTTTTTCATTTTACAACCACCTAATCGACATTGCGTTCTTCAAACCATTTCCATGAATGAGAACATGCCATGGCCACTGGTTGTATCTATAACCATATCGAAGTAAGGAAGAGGGAAATCAACTTTAGGGTAACATTTATTGAGATTTTTAAAATTTAAACAACACCTAATTTGACAGTTCTTTTTATTCACTGGAATAACATTTGCCCAAACATATAGGATGTTGAATAAGGCTTGATGAATCCAGCTTCTAGCAGTTTCTAAATTTCGACTTTGATCTACTCCTCAACTCCGTTCCTGAACTTTAGAGTTAGTTGTTTTACGGGTTTGGAACAGGGGATGATGTGTAGACGATGAGTGACCAATTGTCATCAAGATCTGGCATTTCCTCATAAGTCTAGGCGAAGATATCTTGATATTCCTTCAGCAGACTCACCAGCCCTGCTCATTCCCATGGTGACAAGCGGAACTGATGAAGGTGGGTCTTAGAGCTTCATCTGCTCCAGTGTTGATAGTCTCGAGCACATCAATCGTTGAATTAGTGCCATCTTTTAGTTATTATGGAGCGTCTTGGACTTCCTCACATGACTCTTCATTATGATAACATTCTTCTAGGTAGGGAGATCTTATAATAGTCTCTCAAGTCAATTGTTAATCATGACGTTGAAGATAGATGACCCTCCCTTATGTGTCGTAAATGGTCACGAAATTAGGTCCTCTCTTAGTATGAGAATGAGTTAGGACTTTAGCAGGATGGCGCTTGAGCGGCTTGGTAGACAGAGGTGTCTTTGGAGGTTTGGTATCCACCGCAGGCGTTAGGGACGACAATCTGTCAACTTTCTTAATCGATGCCCAATTAGGGATAATTGTGTTGTTCGCGGATCAAGTATACTGTTTCTAGGCTCGGAGAACTCGGCATCATAGATAGGGGCATACAGAGACGAAGATGCTGCAAGGACGATTTTGTCATTGAGCATGGTCTTCATATATTAATGATAAGTTGAGGGAATGACTTTGTTATCATGAAGACACTGTTATCCCAGTATCATGTGATATTCAAGCTCTTTCTCAATCATATAAAATTTGAATGTTGAATGAATAGGTCTCACCTTCAGATCTAAGTAAGTGTACCCATATGTTTTAGTCGGGTTTCTTTCAAAGTCTTTCATCATAGTCGGATGATAGAAAATCTTGCTTTGTTGAACCCTAGGTGTCCTGAGAATCTTGAGATGAACGATGTTGGCAATCACACCTGTATCGGGGAGAGCCTTTTTGAATTCAAAATCTTTGATATGAGCAGTCACATACAAGGTGTATACACATAATTCATCATTCGCCACGTGTCGGAAGAATTACACGTGGAGGACACACAGCCTAAGACATCAAGGCATGATGTCACTTCTCAACACCCAAGGGGCATCTGTCATCTGTATATGTTCGTCATCAAGCCGATCCGACGACCAAGAACCTATGGGCACTGAAGTATCAAGCCACTGAGAAGTACCGAAGAACACCCTAGGATCTGATTTACCCCATCTAAAGGAAGACCCAAGATCAACGGTGGAGACTAGACTTACTGACACGGATGTGATGGGAGCCGCAGACATCTGTCTGGCGCGTGCAGGTAGCCCAACCACCCGCATTAAACACTCTAGGCATAGAGTACGTGTCAATCAGCCTGTGACCGATGGAGCCATCGGTCGAGAACGAAGACATCAGCGGGATCCGCACGAAGATCAAGAAGATAAGGTTGTAACGGCCTCTGATGGTGGACCCCGGGTTCTATCCTTATAAATACCCCTCTCCACTGAGAGAGAGGAGGTCGACTAATTTTTAGTGAATAGAGGAGAAGACAATAAGAGAGAGAAATAGGAAGAGTAAGTATGAGTTCCATTAGCTTCGTTATTCACACAGAGTCATTCGACTATCTTTGTAATTCTTAAATACATAGTGAAACACAAACCCCCGTGGACGTAGGCCTTAGTGCTGAACCACGTAAATCATCGTCTCATTTACATTCAACACTTTACTTTCTGTTATTATTATTATTATTATGCTCTGATTTATTATACATCTCGATCGTAAGCACATGAATAAATGCGAGTATTGTTTGTGAACATAGGGGTACCATCGACTAGACAGGGACGAGCCCGAAGGCTCTGAGTCGATGAGTCATAGTATCAACATAGTTTTACTTATGATTTATTCTCCTTAAGCACATGAATAAATGCGAGTATTGTTTGTGAACATAGGGGTACCATCGTTATTTCTGTGTTCACAATCTGGCGCTAGAAACAGGGACTCTGTCCCGGTAAAAGATTTATCTTGTCCTGTGATTTTACCTATTTTTTGGCTCCCCGTGCTATTCTCTAAATAATAGTGTTCGGATTTAAGCTAACGGTCAAAATCATTCTTTCAAAAACAATTTTCTTCATGTGATTTAAACTCACCATCTCCGGATCTAAGTAAACTTATAGATTTATACTTTTCTTAGAAGTTGTCCATGTTTCCCAAGCTCAAAACTCACAGATCTATGTATTTTCTAGAGTTTTCCATGTTTCCCGAATTCAAAGCTTATGGATCTAACGCTTTCCTTAGAATGTTGCCTACATTCCATGTTTAAAACTGAAAGATCAGTACACTCATGCGCTTTTCTTAGAGTTTTCCACGTTTTTCATGCTTAAAACCGATCGATTTGCACTTCTCTTAAAAATGTTTTTCAGATCCATGAGGAGATCTATGTTTATAATTATTAGATCTGCCTTTTCAAATCTTTCTCTTTTCACGATCCCTCAAAAGTTTTGAGGGATTAACTTTACTAACAGGACCTACACGGATATTGGATTTTCGATGATGTTTTACCTGTGCAGGCAAAGGGATCGAAGATGGAAAAAACGAAAGATGTGGGAAAGACCAAGGCATCGTCCAAAGAAACACCAAGGACGACACCAGTTATGACACGCAGTAAACAAAAGGGTGAAAAGATGAAGGCACCAATCCAGAAGCCAGATGCAGCGGAAATCACTTCACCCCTAGACGTCAACATCGGAGAAGCGACAGCCCTCAAAGCTATGGCAGCTAAAGCTGAAGCAGCAAAGGCAGCCACGGCCTCCCGAGCTCACCAACAACGAGAAGGGTTTGCAGAATCAACGACGCAACAGCCAACCCTTGGAATGCCGACAACGAACGATCAGAACCAGACTCTTCCAGTTATACAACCGACTCCCCCCATGTGGAATTGCAGTTGTTAAGTTCCGAATCGCCCCACCCCTTGATCCAAACAGTTGATGAAGATCACACTATGGCCATTGGGGGGCAGGGACGGATCGGAACTCCAAACCAAGGATCGAATCATTCCCCCCAATTGATAGCAGAGCTTGAGGAATTGAAGAAGAACCAGAAGACATATGCAGAGGCTGTGGCATTATTAGCTCGAGAAAATCAGGAACTCAGAGATAAAATTGCCCAAAGCATAGGGGCAGCGCAGCAGTGATGTATTGAAGAAAGTGGTAACAAAAGTTCGTTTCTCAGACTTGTAGAGATTCGATTTTAGACTCAAATTAAAATAAAAAACTTAACAAGTTGTCGTTTTCAAGATTATAAAAAGCACTGAGACTCAGGATTCCACCAATCACCAATTTTTATGTGATTTAATCTAATCAATCTTTATGCAACTCTTTACGTTTAAAGTGATTCTAATATTTTTGCCTAGACAAGTAGATTCTCAAAACAATAGTTGTAAATCGAAAACATGGACCATCAAAAGACTTAACCTAAGCATGACCCCTCAATTGAGAACACAACCACTTAATCAGAATCATATATTCGATTTCAGTTCAGTGCAAATAATCATAAAAGAAATTGCAAAAATCATTAAAAATAGAGATTACCACATAAATATTGGAAAAATGGCTTCCTCCGTCGCCTCAGCAATGGGGTTTAGCTCCTCATATTAATCACGTGCTCAAAATAGGTGTTCATAGATCAAAAGTGTGAAAAACAATAGAAAGCTAATAACTCAGGCAGTTTGCAACGCTGAAGAGGCGTTAGAAAAAGACTGTTACAGAAGAAATAAGACTGCCTTTTAAACGATACTTCTTTTCGCAGTAGTTTTGCCACAGTCCTCTGCGATGAGACTTTGGTCACTGCATTCTTCGTCTTCTTCTTCTCCTCCACCTGCTGCTGCTGCAACTCTGCAATTCACCTCTGCAGCTTTTCTTTCTCCTCTGTAGCGTACCCCAACTCTACCCTAAGTCTCGATAACCTCTCTGGGACTCGTACCACCTCTATTAATACACAACAGACCCTAATTCTATCGAATAAATCCGAGAATATCTCGGTTTCTTTCACCGGAAGTCACCGGGATTTTCTTTACCTTGATTCTCCTCACGCGTCTCTTGTCGATGGTATACTGTCCTAAGATGATATTATTTCTTCCCAAACAACACATAACTGCCATAATTAAATCCAAAAATTCCCGTGAATATCTTCACCTTCTCTGTTTCGGTAAAACTTCTCTTATTTACGTGAAAATTTCCCTTACCAACTCTGCTTCGATGAAACAGGACAATATCAATACATTATGTGAAAAAGCTCGACCAAATCTCTTCCCAAATCTTCCAAATATAGAACAGACAATAAACAGAAACCCGAAATATATCCACCTCCTTGTTTGGTTTCGAATCAATGATCCAGCCCAATTTGATCGATTGTAACACTTATATCAGGCCTGTTTTGCTCCAACAGGTCCTTGCCAACACAATCCCGCAATTGAATCTCTTCGGAAGTCTCTGAAAACTCGAACCCTAAACTGTTCTCGCTGCAAAATTATTCCCGCTCCAAAACTCGTTTTTGAATTGTTGAAGATGACCTCCCCTTATCCTTTGATGGGGTGCGAATAGCATGTACCCTGAGGTTGCCCCTTATCCAAACTGAGAGTCCGAATAGTAATTTTCTCCCACGAGCGCAAATACCACTTTCCGAGCCAATTTTCCCGCAAAAGCTTATTTCTCCGAAAACATCTACAAATACATAAAATAATCAAATAAGTATAAAATCGAGCACTAACAATACAAATAATTGAGATCAAAATAGACACATAAATGCGTCTATCAAATACCCCCAAACTTATTATTTGCTAGTCCTCGAGCAAATCAAATCTAGAAAATAAAATCCTAACTCACTGTCGCAGGCATCGTCGATTGCATTTAGCGTATGCAACAAGCCTTTAAACCCCTAGGTGGCCCTAGTGGCCGAGTTATAGTCTCGGGAGGGCTTACAAGAGATATACCCACAAAACCTTTACACTCCATACCCTAGCTATCTACGCAAAACCTTGGAAGACACTAAAGAATCTCCTTGGTTGGCATACTTATTGACTACAGGAGGAAGTACCCTGATGCGTGTAGGATCAGAATATCGCAACACCAAGACCCTTGCGAAATACATAAACGACACACTGCGAAGATATCGCAGATTGGTAATAAAAATGACGCAACGGATGACGACAGCCTGAACACGAGAAAGATGTGAAGACCTAGCGAGATTTAGGAGTGTTGCGAGATTTAATATTTGAATACTTGCGAGAGTGTCGCAAGTCAGATCCGAAAATAAAGGACAACTTAGCTGTCGTCCACTATGTAATGTCCTATATAAAGTTCCGAACAGGCTTAAGAAAAGGGAGAGATCTTTTTAGAGTGGAGAGAAAGTTTAGAGGAGAGAGAAAGTATAGAGTAGCAATTATATTCTTGATTTCATTTCCTTCTTGTAAAATTTCTAACTCAATTAATAAAGAGATTGATTGTTGATCTTAAAGATGTGTTGAATATTACGAATTCTTGTGAGGTGTGTATTGTAGGATTTCCTGCAATTACATATGACGCTAGAAACAGGGACTGATTGAAGATTGATATTGTGATTTGAAAGAATTTAGAGTAATAGGGATGGAATTTCATATAATTTTCAACAATTCACTAAAATTGAAAAATGGCTAGAAGAAGACATGCATCAAAACAACCAACAACTGTTAGAAGGAGTAGGAGACTTGCCGGAGAAGGGAGAGACGAAATAGAGGAATCTTCAAGAATGGACATAAGGAACAATAGAGAAAATCAAGTTCAACCGCCAATTCAACGTACACCAATACAAAATAGAACTGTAGATTATGACAGAGTGAGTGTACATACTTGGCGATCAGATTCTGTAGATGAAATGGGAGAAGAGCAACAATTAGGAGGCAATGGACAAGAGGAGAGAGACCAAGAAGTAATTGGAGGAATAATTCATGGAAATGAAGAGATTGCAGCATTAGAGGCATTGAGGCAAACAATACATGAAGAAAGGCGGTTAGAAGCAGAAGAACGTGCGAATTTGACAAGGCAAAATCATGAATTGAGGATGAAAAACATGAGATTACAAAATAGAAGGTCAAGAAGCACTACAAGATCAAGTTCAAGATAAGTTAGAGAAGAAATAAGACAAAATTTTCCTATATAAAATGCTAATGAAGAAACTCGAGGGGGAATACAAAATCCAGGCGAAGAACGTCGCGATGGAAGAGAAATAATGGAAGATCGTTATATCCAACGTGTTGAAACTCTTCAAAACGGGCAAAATGATAGAAATCAGGGAAATAGACACCGTCAGGGGCGAAATAATCAAGATGGCGAAGAAAATCAGGAAGAAGGAAGGAGAATATTACATGGGAGAGAAATACAAAGAAATGAACGAATAATCGAAGATGAAATTAAAAGACACTATACTGAACAAGCACATCTAGCTCGCGAGAGGGAAAGACTAAGAGCATAAGTGGAGGAATAAGAACTACAAGAGGCAATTCGACAGAACAATCATGATAATCGAGAAAGGAGGCGTGAGCGAAATCGCAATAATGTTAATATCGATGAAGAATATGATAGAGTACAAAGGAGAACTGAAAGGCGGCAAAGAGGAGAAAATGAGAGATATAACGGTGTGCGAATTCATGAAAGAATTGAAAGAGAAGATTGCAGATAAAGACGAGAAGAAAATGATGAACAAGAAAGTCAAAACAGACATGAACGCAGAAGAAGAGAGGCGGAATTAAAAAGACCAATGGATCCAAATTCTGGTATAAATGAACAAATTTTGAGAGAGTTAGCGGAAATGAGAGGAATGATAAATAATAAAAGAGAAGGAGGTAAGAGACAACTGGATGAAGCCATAGAGGAAGCTGCAAAAACTCCATTCACACAAGAAGTACAATCAGGAGGAATACCCCCAAAGTGCAATTTACCTGCGTTAACCAGCATTTTTGATGCAACAACTTGTGCAGTACAACACATCAAAGCTTATGTGAGATGTATGCTACAATGGGAGAACCATGATGCAATATTGTGCAAATATTTTGCATCAAGTTTAACAGGAGAGGCCTTAAAATGGTTTGAAGGTTTGCCAAAGAATATTATAAAATCTTTCAACCATTTGAAAGCTATATTTTTAGGGGCGTATATAAGTAACAATTCCTCGCGACCTGGCATTGAAGATGTATTTGGGTTAAAACAAAGGGTTGGCGAAAGCTTGAAGCATCTAACCGTGAGGTGGAAGACAATGTGTAGTGATATGGATGGTCATGTGGATGAAAGATATCTCATTCTGTCATTCATTAACGCTATGTTCGCAACCAATCTGTTATACATTCAAATTTTCAGAATCAAGAATACGATCACAATGACTGAGTTGCGAGAACTTCAAGAGGAGTATATTGCTCTTGAGGAAAAGAAAAATGAGATGAAATCATACCCCATTGCGAACACAAGTTCAAAAGCAGCAAATGCAAGCTTGTTACCCAAGTTGATAAATACAGTGGCGAGCACCTCGCAAGGGCAACAAGAGAGGATAATGGGTGATAATCAGCAAAAGCTAGTAGCTATGGGGAGTCGTGATCAAGAAGAATTCGAGAGAGAGAGAGAGAGAGAGAAACTTCTATAGCCGTGGTGGGAATAACAAAATCCAAAGACTTGATCAGCCGCAAGAAACTTATGGAGGTCAGAGGCAAAACTATCACAGAGGACAGCGAAGTCACAAGGTAATATGGGAAGAAATCAAAATGCCACCTTTGAATGCTAGTGTGGAGAAGATATGGGAAGCTATAATCCTAATGGAAAACATACCCGCACCATGGAACATGGGGAGTGAACCACCTCCAAGCTACAGAAGTAATGAATTTTTCTCTTATCATCATTTCCATGGACATACAACAAATGACTGCAAAAATATAAAGAGAATCATTCTCAGGATGATAGATCAGGGAAAATTAAATCACTTTCTAGTAGGACAAACTAAAACTCAAGTATTACCACCTCCTCCAGATATTCGCAAGGAAAACACAGCAAAAGAAAGAGAAACATTTGTGATTGAAGTTGGCGCAAAGGCAAAGAATCTGTTTTGTAACTCTATCGTACACTCATACAAGACAATTGAAGATTTTTACGATAACACTCTCAGCAGGGTTTTCGCAAGAGATGCCGATGATAGAGAAATAATGAACATTGCGAAGACATCGCCATTTGGAAGAATGGCAAAAGCGGACTATCTCTTTTACCGCATGGAAGAAGTACACGAGGGTGGAGAAATGCACGACAACCCATTAGTGGTAAGATTGGAGATTAACCCAAAACCTAGCGAGGATGAAGATGATGAAGCCGAGAATTCATGGGCAATCAATGAAGATCTAATACCTTCAACTTACAAAAATTTTGATCGAGGCCTCTTCCTATGGGTATGGAAGTTTCGTTTCCCCACTATGGTGAATATTCTATTTTATCATACTTATAAAACTATGGTAGGGAAAGATGAAGATCTAATACCTTCAACTTACAAAATCTATGGTTATAACATATTGGCATATGAGTTTCGCAAATAAGCCTAAAGGAGAAGTTCATATGCGAATTCCACTGAAAGGATTATCCTATGAAATTTTATTCTGTGTAGTTGATGTGGAATCACCATACAATGCATTGATTGGACGACCTTGGTTACATGAGATTTTAGGTGTGGCATCGACTTTCCATCAATGTATCAAGTTCCCTCATCCCACTGGTATTGGCATCATAAAAGGAGATTGGGTTGAAGGAAAGAAGTGTTATGAAATTGATATAAAATCTTGCGAAGAAAGAGCTGCGAAGAAGAAGAATTGGAAACACAACATCAAAGAAAAACAAAAAGGTGAAAGATTGATGGTAGATGTAATAGAATAGAGAGAAGAAGAAATGTTGCGAAACCAATATATGATGAAGATAAGAAGTGGCGAAGGCTTCACAACAGACAAGAAAATCACAGAAAAATTCAAAATGCAGAGGCAGAAAGTAGCAGAAGTAAGAGACTTAAAGAATGAATGTACTTGTTGACTGCCGAAGTGCCGAAGTAAAAATTGGGAGGTGAAAGAAAAATGTATGATTGGTTTGATCTTAAAAAAAAAAATAATAATAATAATTTATTTATGATTATGAAAATTTTTCTTATGAATAACAGAGATGAGATTGCGAAAGAGAGCTGATATGCAGAAGAAGAAAATATATTTTATGAATGATAAAGATGAGATTGCGAAATTACAAAAGAACTTATATGCAGAAGAATCAACAAAATAATCAGACAGAGGCGAACCAACTATGGCATACACCCTAGTTCGCGAAATTAAAATTTCGCAAGAGGCAAATGTAAGACCTAAAGTGCGTCATAGAAGGGGGTACCTATTGCATGGCTCAGGGAAAAGGTTACACCGCCCCTGGAACCTGAGTCATGGAGATTTGGGGTCAATAAATCCCATCCAGGAGAGGTACCTTGGATTTTCAATCTAAGCTTATGACTTAGATTGGACGACCGAGGGTCTCTTCTAAGGAGTCAGCATTTGACCAAGGCGCTGAGGTACACGATTGAGCCAAGAGTGCCTGGGGCATTTGAAGTGTCTCGGCCAATCTTGGCAAGTCTTGGCTTATGCTTCACTCGGCCCGAAGAAAACTCCACTTAGGGTGCAGTCTCGTAACCATAAGCCCTATAGGAAAAAGGGATAAGAGGCTGCGAAAACAACTGGTTGTTGTTAAGACCGGATGTGAGGAGCTAGCCTTGTATGGCAGAAGTACGCCTCCTTGAAGGGGCAACCAGGGGGAAGATAAGGGCGGCACCCTCCATTAGGGAGCTGATAAGTGTCTTAAGACGCAAATGTCATGAGGCTTTATTTTCGCAAGGAAATTTAGGCTTGTCATATTTGTACGACAATCCTGAAGAGGAAATAATACAAAAGACAAAGATAAGACGAGATCAATGGGTCAATACATGAAAGTGTAAGGACGTCCTGCGATTTCGTCGAAAGACGGCAATATCATGGGGCTTTATTTTCGCAATAATTTTTAGGCCTGTCATATTGTCGCAACAAAAATTTCAAAGAAATAGTTAAGACAAGATCAATGGGTTCTTTCATGCAAATGCAAAGACGTCCTGCGATTTTGTCGCAATGACAAGAGGTGGTGCAATAAGACCTTTAACTAGGAAGGCAAAATAAGACCACATAAGAGAAAAAGAAAAAAGGAAATCTTGGAAATAACCAAGATTTCCTTACTTGCGAAAATTCAGCAGCAACAGCTGCGAGATTGAGGCATGAACACATATCACTATTCGAAAGTAACTTGCTCAATCTTTCATTTGAATACAAATAACAGAGGCAAGTATGGGAATGTATAGAATAAAAACATGTTATTTGTCTTCATATGATAGATTTACGCACTCATAAAATGAAAGGTTGATAATATATTGATTAACTATATTGCAAAAAAGAATTGCTCTTTTAACATGTGCAGAAAGGAACAACAAAGGTAGAATTTGTATTTGAAGATCCAAGAAATTCACAGCAAAAGATTACAAAAATAGAAGATTAAAAGAATGAATGTACAGATATTACAAAAAGAGAAGGAAGAAAATAGAACTATTTCTCGTTTGATTCCTCTTCTTCATCATCTTCATCAGATCCTTCTACTTCTTCATCTCCATCAGATTCCTCTTCTTCACTAGCATCGTTGTCAGAGATATCCAGAGAAGGCACATTCTTGGGGATTTCTTCAAGAAGGCAAGGATATGCAGAATGAGGGATACTATTGTCGTCGCAGACCATTTTAATAGCCTGATTGAGAAAAAGAGTAGCATCATTATTAAAATTCGCAACAGTAATCTGTAGTTGCTTCTTCAACCTAGAATATTTACCATCTCGAGAAGAAAGGTTCTTTGTGAGCTTCTCCTTCTCAGACTCAAGTTCTTCAATTCTTTTACGAAATCTCTCTTCAGCTCCTGCGAATATGTGACAATGAATTAGCAACTTAACAACAATTTCTTGAAAGACAAACAGTTAAATAGAGAAGAACAATTAACAACCTTCTCTGTCAGAAATCATATCCCTAACCAAGGCCGTATGCTCAGCTTGAAGACTAACATTAACACCAAAATTATTTATGGCATCATCTAGAACTTTCACAGCCCAAGCGAATTCATCGTCATTATTTATGAGAAGAAGGGAGCGAATTTGATTTTCACTTTGTCTAAGTATAGCATTTTTGCGGATAGATTCATCTCGTTCAATTTGAACCTCAAGAAAAGTCTTTTGGAATTTCGCTAATGCTTGAGCACCTTGTCTAGCGATGCGATCTTTATCATCTATGAGATCACTAATTTTGGTTCTTAAAGTATTAATTTTCTCTTTCGAATTAAGATAGAGACGCTTAAATTGGTTGGCTAATCCTAAGCTATATCTATGATCAATTTCTAAGAGGCGAAATTTGGATTGAAGTTCATTTAGAGGAAGATTTAATCTTGTCATTTGAAAAACTATTCAAAGAATTGTTGAGGTGATCAAGAAGGGCATTGTTATCCATAGGGATAGGGAACGAGTGAAGAAGAATGGCTTCATCAGAAAGATTATAAAGGTCTGCGAAAATGGTAAATCAGATGAGGGAAGATAATGAGAGAATAAAACAAAGGAAAAAAAAAAGTCTCATACCATAAAGTTGTTGGTTGGCACTTTGAAGACTAGATATCTTATTCTTCTGAGTGGAAGAATCAGCTTCTAATTGCTTAGTTTTCTCGCGAAGAGTAGCGACTTGATTTCAAATTCTTCATTTCTCTTGCGAAGAGTAGCGCTTGACTTTCCAATTCTTCATTTTTCTTGCGAAGTTGAAGATTCTTCTTTTCGAGAATACTGCGCCTTTTCTCAAAATCTGAGGCAACAACGAAGGAAGCTCTTCCGGACTGTAAAGGAAAGTAAAGAAATTATCAAGATATAACTTAAAATCAAAATTATGAAGAAATAAGGGAACAAAGATATACCAAGACACCAAGCGAATTTAAAAAGCTGGGAGTCACTGATCTGGAGACCCCATGAAGAGAATCATCACCCTCTAGTAAAGGAGCATCGCAGATACTCTCAAGAGCTTTGCACGTACTAGAGAGACGATCATCTCCAATCCCTTGCATGGAGTCAGAGAAGATGCTGGACAATTGTGCCATAGAAGATTCAGTTCGAAAATTCTCCTTTGCGAGAGAAGCATCAACATCATCATTATCTTCATCATCAGAGCTTTCGCTGGATTGAAGATTTGAAGGAGAGGGAGAGTGAATCTTTCGTTTCTTTGAAGGTGGGGCAGTGGACTTATCCTTGCGAAGAGAACCTTTACCCTTGCCTTTGGTCTTCGCAATCTTAGAACTTTATTCTTCTTCAACAACTTCAACACCAACCTTCGCACACGAATGAAGATAAGAAACAGAGGCAACAATATTGTTAAAAATAATAAAGAAAAGTATTTCTTACTTCATTCGTGATCGAACGAGTTACTTTGCTAGGTACTTGGCTTAGCAGTCCTTTTGTAGCTTTTTCTCAACTTGATAATCTGAAAAGTTCGCAAGATTAATAGGTATAAAAAGGAGTGAAAATTATACACTGAGCGAAATTTAGGAAGTATACCTCTTTTGCTTTTTCAGGTCAGTTAAAAAACCAAGGTTGATAATTGGCGAGATTCGCAGGGAGCACAAGTGAACCTGAAATGTAAGGTCCTTTCAAAACCAACGGAAAGACGCACCATCTGTCGTCTTTAGAGTGACGAGGAACATTGTTCATGCTGAATGCCAGTCGATATCTTGCATAAGTATTTTATCGCTGGCGACATTTTCTCTTCTTTTCAAGTGAGCACCCCAGCGAGTTCTATCATTCTTCATATTTATTACTTCATAATTTTCGAAGAAGCTTTCCACCGTATATTTTTCGGCGAATATCTCTAAGTCCACAAATTTAGGATCTCTGACTTCTTTTGAGTAAAGAGACCCCTTACCAGCACCATGTTTGGCGAACTCAAGCATTAAACGGATACAATCCCCGCTCAGTTGGTAGATGGCTCGCGAGAATTTCGCATGAGAAAGAATTTCATAAAATAAAGGAAGATCAGGGTCATAGAGAGGAATGGGAAGGCCAGCGAGAATCTGACCTAGTGAAATTATGATTTCCTGATCATCACAATGATGATCAGAAAAATGTTTGGCAGAAAGAATGGATTTAGATTCTTGATTGGGAATGGTGGTTAATACGAAACCTTTCTCTTCGAAATATTTCTGAACTTTGTCCAGAGAAGTTTCATATTTACGACCAACTGGAGGAATTTTCAGAGTATGGGAATGAAGATAAAATCGAAGATCAAGAGAAGTAGAAAGAAGAAGATTTACAGCAGCAGAAGCGGAAGTTACGGAGAGAGGTTAAAGAAAAGTTGCAGAGAAAATAAGAAAGAAAGTAAAAAAGAAGAAGAGAGGAATAAGAAAAGTATATATAGAGAGAAGAATTCTCGAAAAGATAAACACATTTAATGCGAAGAGTAGACATGAACGGTTGAGAAATAGCAGTTGAAAAAGACGTGTCAAGAAATGGATGGAGGAAGAGATAAGTGTAATAAATTCTGCGTAAAAGTACAGAATCATGTCAATACAGAAAAATATGAAAAAATGAACAACTACGGCATTTTGAAAATACTAGTTCTCATGACATTCTCTCCTTCGCAGAGAAGACATGAGAAGAGGCAAGATGTAGGATCAGAATATCGCAACACCAAGACCCTTGCGAAATCCATAAACGACACACTGCGAAGATATCGCAGATTGGTAATAAAAATGACGCAACGGATGACGACAGCCTGAACACGAGAAAGATGTGAAGACCTAGCGAGATTTAGGAGTGTTGCGTGATTTAACATTTGAATACTTGCGAGAGTGTCGCAAGTCAGATCCGAAAATAAAGGACAGCTTAGCTGTCGTCCACTATGTAATGTCCTATATAAAGAGCCGAACAGGCTTAAGAAAAGGGAGAGATCTTTTTAAAGTGGAGAGAAAGTTTAGAGGAGAGAGAAAGTTTAGAGTAGCAATTATATTCTTGATTTCATTTCCTTCTTGTAAAATTTCTAACTCAATTAATAAAGAGATTGATTGTTGATCTTAAAGATGTGTTGAATATTACGAATTCTTGTGAGGTGTGTATTGTAGGATTTCCTGCAATTACAATGCGAAATTCCAATTGTTGTACACGAGTTTGCACTCAAGCATACTAAAATTCATATATAAGTGACAGAGCTCTACTCAGATAGTTTCTGGACATCATAACCAGAGTCAACCAATCACATGGATAGATTAAGAAGATGGATGTAGAGACAAACGTAGATGGTTTTGATGTTGACTAAGGTGAACGGTGTTTCCCATATCTTTTGAAGGCCACTTTGCCAAAACGAACCTATCCTAATGGTGAGATACTTGTCTGGACTAATATCAACACACTGGCATATACAAGGGAACCAGTGGTCGATAATCCTAACTCTAGGTCAACACAACTGGCATATACAAGGGTACCAGTGATCGACTTTATTGAATTTATTCTGGTTGGTCTGGTGGTCTGGTCTCAATTTCTATTTTTTATTCTTTTTTTTCTTTTTCAACTTTTTCCAACTTTTTTTTGCATTTTTTTTTGGTATCTCAATCACTCTATTTCACCCTAGAAGTGGTAACAACTTGAATCGTGAGCCCCACCTAATCACTTAGAGAAACATATTTTAAAGAAAACAAAATAAAAACAGAAGTGAAAAGGATTCAACGAGATATGGCGAAACTACCATGTTTTTTCTTTAATTCTAACACCTGAGCTTTGTGCTTTTATGAATAGACTCTTTAGATGTTTCCATCTAATCAGACTGGTTCCTCAACTCCTACAACCAAAATGCTTCCATCCACTTAGATTGGTTAGTGCCATCCTTAATAAGCATAAATTTCTAAGCTCTGGAGTTTATTAATGCAACTAAAAAGTTTCTCCCATACCCCCAAACTTAAATCTAACATTGTCCTCAATGTTCTAAAGATAAAATTAAAAGTATGAACAAGGAGAAACTGTTACCATTTGAAGCAAAAGAGATAAGGAAAGATATTACCATGTCGCATGAATATTGGGTTACCTCCCAAGAAGTGCTAAGTTTAAAGTCTTCAGCCAGACGTTAAATACCACAAATGGCTAATTACCTTTTCAAATCATATATCAATAGTCGAAACAACTGTGGATCATCAAAACCAAATAATACTGCCACTAAAATGAGACAACTGCACCGTATTAGAAAAATGAACACACAGAGCACAACCTGATCTAAACTTTCTTGCAAGACAACTGGGTTTTTCTGAGGCACCCAATTGGGCTTCATATGAGTGTCTTGACAAACGGATTTACCCAAATAACGAGTCTCAAATAGCTGGATTTCCTCCTGGATAGTATCAGGAGGATCGGGTTGTGGAGTCGGAAGAGACTCAGGTAATACCTCAGGCACACTGGGCTCGAGTCCCAAGTTAGGGACTTCTAATGGGGATACTTGAAGATCACTACCCCTAAACTTAGGGTCATCACTACTCTCCGTAAGACCTTTAACTATAGCTTGAATTTCCGGATCCTCGGAGTATTTAAAATACTCAAAAGCTTCTTCTAATTCTCTACCCTCAAAATTAGGTTCATCATTACTCTTAGAAAGACCTAACACTATTGCCTTAATTTCTGGGTCTGTAGAGTCCTTAAAATGTTCGAGAGCTTCTTCTAGGTCTAAAGTCTGGCCATCTATCTGACCTAAGAGAATTGTCTCATCAAATTCATCCAAAGAATCACCAAACAAATTATCGTCCCAATTTTCCTGAACTAGATCATGAACTAAAGTGCTAATCATATTCACTTCCTCTAAATCATCGGAAGGTTGTCTAGTAACATTAAAGACATTTAGTTCAGTGGTTATATTACCAAAGGATATGTTCATAAGTCCAGTCATACAGTTGATAACAGAATTAGACGTGGCTAGAAATGGGCGACCTAAAATCACCGGTATTTGATTCTCTGGGTCAGGGACAGGTTGTGTATCTAGGACTACGAAATCCACAGGATAAATAAACTTGTCGACCTCAATAAGAACATCCTCTATCACACCACGAGGAATTTTAACAGACCTATCAGTTAACTGCAGTGTTATCTTGGTAGGTTTCAATTCACCAAGTCTTAGTTGTAAGTACACATGGTATGGAAGTAAGTTCACACTAGCTCCTAAGTCAAGTAAAGCTTTCTCTACCATGTGTTTTCCTATTGTGCAAGCAATGGTAGGGGCACCTGGGTTTTTATATTTAGGAGTTGTGTTGTTCTGAATGATCGAACTTGCATGACTAGCTAAAAAGGATTTTTTAGGGACACTAAGCTTGCGCTTTTGCATACACATATCTTTAAGGAATTTGGCATAAGCCGGAAGTTGCCTAATTGCTTCTAGTAATGGAAGGTTTATGGTAACTTTCTTAAAAACCTCTATTATGTCATTAAAGTTGGATTCACTCTTTGTTGGTACTAATAGCTGTTGAAATGGGGCTCTAGGCATAAAATAGGGCCTCTCAGGAACCGAATTGGCATCATCAGAGATTTTATCAGTCCCCTCAGCTATGGATGGTCCTGAGGGGTGAACAACAGTATGCTCACTATCGGGCCTGGTTACCTGATTGTCTACTACTCTACCACTCCTAAGGGTTCTAATTGAATTCAACTGTTGTAATGGTTTTGCACCTACTTCATGAACTCCTCTAGGGTTGGGATTAGTTTGACTAGGGAACCTTTCGTTATCTCTTTCACTTAAAGTCTTAGCTATTTGACCTATTTGAAGTTCTAACTTAGCAAGAGTCTGAGCATTAGTTTGAAAGTTCTGCTTTGTTTCATGTTCAAAACTAACTTGGCTCTTTACTAACATTTCCTGACTCTGTGCTAACATATCCTGGCTCTTTCTTAATATACTAAGAGATTCCTCTAATCTAGTCATTTTATTCTCTGAATGGTTCTGAAACTGAGCTTGACCTGGAGAGTTCTTATTATAACCAAAACTTGGGGGAACATTCGAATTACTAAGATGACCTTGAATCTGGCCCTTAGAACACGAAAGGTTCGGATGGTTTTTCCAACCAGGATTATAGGTTTCTGAATATGGGTCAAATTTCTGACGGTTGTCGAATCTAGTGTTATTATACAGAGCATTGGATTGCTCTTCATTATTCTGGCCTTCCCAAAAAGGCTCCACTCTACCACTAGTGTGACCAAATTCTAAAGCTTCTAACCTTTTAGCTATTGCTGCAATTTTGGCATCTGATTCAAAGCCTCCTTCTAGCCTATTAACGTTTCCTCTTCCTAGAAGAATTGTTTTCTTGGGTTCCCTACTATTTTCCCATTGTTGGGTCTTTTCGGCGATATCATGAAAATATGTCATCGCCTCATCAACTGTTTGGTTTTCAAACCCACCTGTACACATAGATTCTACTGTGGTCGTAGAAAATAATAATCTAAACCCTCATAAAGGATCTGAACTAACCTAACCTTTTCTAAACCATGATGAGGACATTGGGCTAATAAATCATTGAACCTTTCCAAATACCTATACAAAGATTCTCCCTCTTGTTGAGAAAATGTGCAAATTTGCGTCCTAATAAACGATGTTTTGTGCCTGGGGAAAAACTTGTTCAAAAAGGCAGATGTAAGTTGTTCATATGTTTCAATTGAACCAGAAGCCAAACTATATAGCCACGATTTAGCTTTATCTTTCAAGGAAAAAGGGAATAACCTAAGTTTCAAAGCATCATCATCAAGGTTTCTAATCTTTAGGGTACTACAAATTTCCTCAAAGTCCCTAACATGGAAATATGGGTTTTCATTTTCTTTCCCTAAGAAGATTGGGAGCAGTTGTAAGGTCCCAGGTTTAAGTTCGTAATTTGCTTCCTCATTTGACTAACTTGATACACGAGGGACGAGTAGTCCTAGTCGGGTTCAACAAAGCTTTCAAAGTTGCCATTTCTGGCACTATCGGAATATTAGGGATTGTCTCCTCAAACAGACGTTCAAAAACGGACTCTTCAAAAATCGGACTTTGTAAATTGAGGTAATCGAGACGCTTAGAACTACTAGGTTTCTCTTTAACAAATCTACCTAGGGCATCTCTTTTACGTTCAGGCATACACAAGAATTCAACAAAAATATGTGCACATGCAAATGTCGGGCTCACTAATTTAGGTAAGCTTGGGTTACCACAACAAAATATACCCAAAGGTACGAGGCCGAGGTTTGTGGACTTTCAGCTGGTAACTGCCAAAAGGCCCAAGGCATGGGTTCAGCTTACTAATCCACGAGTTTTCCTAAACTCGGTGATCTGACGAGGGATGCAATTGGTGTGTGCAACTGTGTTTTTTTTTTTATAATAAATAAAAATAAATAAGCAACCAAATAAAATAAAATTACAAGTCCAAAAGAAAATAAATAAACTAATAAATAAAAGTCCAAAAATAATATCTTCGGTTTCTCCTTTTTTTTTGGCAAGTTCAACTTTCCACTTATAGCTTCGAGTCAATCCTGCACAACAAAAACAAAATACCAAAGACGTAAAATAGAAAAAAAAAAAAATCTTAAAAAAATAATAAAAATACAAAACCTAAAAATACAATAAACCTAAAACCTAAACCTAAATACAAGTCTGCGTCGGCGGCGCCAAAAATTGATGTATTGTAGAAAGTGGTAACAAAAATTCGTTTCTCAGACTTGTAGAGATTAGATTTTAGACTCAAATTAAAATAGAAAACTTAAGAAGTTGTCATTATCAAGATTATAAAAAGCACTGAGACTCAGGATTCCACCAATCACCAATTTTTATGTGATTTAATCTAATCAATATTTATGCAACTCTTTACGTTTAAAGTGATTCTAATATTTTTGCCTAGACAAGTAGATTCTCAAAACAATAGTTGTAAATCGAAAGCATGGACCATCAAAAGACTTAACCTAAGCATGACCCATCAATTGAGAACACAACCACTTAATCAGAATCATATATTCGATTTCAGTTCAGTGCAAATAATCATAAAAGAAATTGCAAAAATCATTAAAAATAGAGATTACCACATAAATATTGGAAAAATGGCTTCCTCCGTCGCCTCAGCAATGGGGTTTAGCTCCTCATATTAATCACGTGTTCAAAATAGGTGTTCATAGCTCAAAAGTGTGAAAAACAAGAGAAAGCTAATAACTCGGGCGGCTTTGCAACGTCTGAAGAGGCGTTACAAAAAGATCACATTCTGAAGAAATAAGATCGCTTTTTAAACGATACTTCTTTTCTGCAGTAGTTTTGCCACGAGTCCTCATGACAGACTTTGGTTTGTCTGCATTCTTCGTCTTCTTCTTCTCCTCCACCTGCTGCTGCTGCAACTCTGCAATTCACCTCTGCAGCTTTTCTTTCTCCTCTGTAGCGTACCCCAACTTTACCCTAAGTCTCGATAACCTCTCTGGGACTCGTACCACCTCTATTTATACACAACAGACCCTAATTCTATCGAATAAATCCGAGAATATCTCGGTTTCTTTCACCGGAAGTCACCGGGATTTTCTTTCCCTTGATTCTCCTCACGCGTCTCCTGTCGATGGTATATTGTCTTAAGATGATATTCCTTCTTCCCAAACAACACATAACTGCCATAATTAAATCCAAAAATTCCCGTGAATATCTTCACCTTTCCTGCTTCGGTAAAACTTCTCTTATTTACGTGAAAATTTCCCTTACCAACTCTGATTCGATGAAACATGACAATTTCAATACATTATGTGAAAAAGCTCGACCAAATCTCTTCCCAAATCTTCCAAATATAGAACAGACAATAAACAGAAACCCGAAATATATCCACCTCCTTGTTTGGTTTCGAATCAATGATCCAGCCTAATTTGATCGATTGTAACACTTATACCATGCCTGTTTTGCTCCAACAGGTCCATGCCAACACAATCCCGCCATTGAATCTCTTCGGAAGTCCCTGAAAACTCGAACCCTAAACCGTTCTCGCTGCAAAATTATTCACGCGCCAAAACTCGTTTTTGAATTGTTGAAGATGACCTCCCCTTATCCTCTGATGGGGTGCGAATAGCATGTACCCTGAGGTTTCCCCTTATCCAAACTGAGAGTATGAATAGTAATTTTCTCCCACGAGCGCAAATACCACTTTCCGAGCCAATTTTCCCGTAAAAGCTTATTTCTCCGAAAACATCTACAAATACATAAAATAATCAAATTAGTATAAAATCGAGCACTAACAATACAAATAATTGAGATCAAAATAGACACATAAATGCGTCTATCAAGCAACATGATGAAGCAAACTCTAAAGCACCAGAACCGAACCACGATCGAAGGATCGTTGTGACAAATCCCGAACCATTGAACCGAGGTGTAACCAGAGGAATTAGATCATCGGATCCAGATTACGTACCAGAGGATTCATACTACTTTGATAGTGAGAGCCGAAGATTAGAGCGATCCGCAATCCAAGATGATCATCAACGAGCAATGGAGGACCTTCGTGCTGAAATGATGGTTGAGATCAAGCAACTGAAATCTAGACAAGGGGAGGAAGACTAGAAGAGGTGATGAAAGAATCCAACACCACCCCACTGGTTCCGCATTTGGCCAGAGCTCTCATTCCCCAGAAGTGCGTTATCCCAGCGTTTGAATGTTACGATGGATCCAGCGACCCGGCGGCCCACCTTCGGTATTACAATCGTATGTTGGCTCGATGGGATCAAGATGACGCAATCCTATGCAGATATTTCCCTTCAAGTTTGAAAAGATCGGCCCTATCCTGGTTCGATAACCTTCCACCGAATTCCATCGACTCCTACGACCAGCTTACTGAGAAGTTCTTGGGGACATACATGTACAACAAGGCTGTTAACGCAGGGATGGACAAGTTATTCTCATTAGCAATCGCTTATAAAGAAACAACCCGAGAATATACCGACAGATGGCACAAGATTTGCCAGGCAATAACGAATGTAGATCCAGTGGTTAGCATTAACTGCTATAAGTGGGGGTTGGATAGGATGAGCGCGCTATTTGTCGAGATTCATGGAAGCGTTCCAACGACCGAAGGAGACCTTCGAGTAATCATCGAAAGGCACGCCAGTCTAGAAGAAATCCAGCGGGAAAATCCCAGAGCCCAGACTCAAAGATCTCATCGGACTCATTCAGTAGAACAGGCCGGTGGATCAAAGAGGGGTGATAGACACATTTTTGTGTCTAAATTGTCCTCAGTGTCTCCATAGTTAGTGTTTGATTTTGTACTTATTATGGTGTTTTTATAGGTGTTTTTGGAGAAATACACTTGTGTGGAAAAAGTTGTTCAAAAAGTGCTATTTGGACCCCCAGAGAAAAGTACTAAAAGCACCCTCATTTTGGATAAGGGCACCCTCAGGCACCCCTCAAGGCATCAACTATTCACACCCCCATCTCTGTTAGGGGGCAACCATCATCTTCCTCTTTTGAATTAAGTTTTGGCGGGAAAAGAAATCATCCCACCTGCGTATGTTCTGGTCAAGATTTTGGAGATATTTGCCACGGGAATTGATTGGTAATGAGTTGTAACGATGAAACAGGGACGGTAGGAATTTTTGTTTCGATCAAATAGAGCTGTACATGTGAATTGGAAGTTGACAGGGTGCACGAGATATTCACGAGATATTTTGTGATTTCCACAAAATTACAACGAGTATTTCTATGTCTGGGACGTGTACCGCACATGTTGCTGAGTTTGGAATACTAGTTAAAGCCTGAAGAACTTAAACAAGGAAATTAATCCCGTGATTTATAGCTACAGGGAAAAGAAAGGAAAGAAAATATGGCGAGTTAGGGAGGATTAGCGGGAGTTAATGAGCAAGATTTCTTGGTCCTGTTTAGTATATAAAGGGTGTTCGATGTCATAGGAAGAGGGAGGAGGAGTTTGGGAGAGTTTAGAGCATCAACAGATCGAGAAAATCGAGTTAGAGAATTATTTTTTGCTATTGCTGCACCAAGAACATAAGACGCACAACAGCAGTCGTTCATGCTACAGTGTTAACGACATTTAGGTGAGGGTCACATCGCTACTGAAGAATAAACAGATTAATCTTTATCGTTCTTTGTATCGAGTGTTTGCAACAATTATAATCGTTGCAAACACTCGATTTTCATCATTTTCTCCATTTCATCTTTGTAAAACACCCTTTGAGCAATAATAATGATTTTTGAGCGTGCTTCCAACATGATGAGCTAAACCCATCCTCTGGGGCGACGGAGGAAGCCATTCTTTCAAGAATTATGTGGTAATATTTACTTTATTAATTTATGCAATATTTTTATATGATTAATTGCATTGATAAAAAATGAATTAGATGATTTTTATTAATCAAATGTGTTTTCTCTTGATGATACATGCTTAATTTTAGACTCTTGATGCGTTATGCTTGCGACTAACATTTGATATTTTGGAAATCTGATTTTGGAAATACTTTAGAATCAAATCAATTGTTTAAATTGCATGATATAAATTAATTTAAAACCACATAAGTATTGATGAATGGTGAAATCCTAGCTCCAGCCTCTCCATAATTTTCACAACATTTTGTATTTTGAGTTTGTTATATTTTTGCTTTAAAAATTAAGTCTAAAAATCTGCTTTCACAAGTATCAACGAACCTTTTACTACAACATCATTGAAAATAACCATCAATTTTTGGCGCCGCCGACGCGGACTTGTCTTTAGGCTAGAGTTTTTAGATTTTTTTTTCTTCTTTTTTAGGTTTTTATTTGTTTTTGTTCTTCTATACGTTTTTGGGTTTTTGTCTTTCCTTACAGAAATTGGAATTTGGAGCGAAAGAAAATTTTGCCAAAGCTTTTGGTGAATACTTAAAGACTTGGAGTAAAAGGCAAAGCGAAAGAAGAAGATTTTTTTATTTTATAAAAAAAAAAAGAGAGACATTTTTTTTTTTTTTTAGACTTTCCTTTTCTTTTGCACTTTATTTTTGGACTTTGGACTTTAAACTTTGGGACATTATTTTTAAACCTTATGGAAGGGTAGTTTAAATATAAACTGTGTGTAGAGAAGGACGACGATTACGATATCGCCTCGGCCCCTTGGGTTCGTACACGACATTGGAGTCGTGGCCCGAGTCAACTACAACGGTTCATTCCCCGTCTGGAACGGGAGGTAAGTTTGTCGAAACACTCGCGAATCCCCTGTCAGAGGGTTACTGTATTCCTTCGTTTGCATATATGTCGAGGAACTGAATACGGCTGCTTTAATTTCCTAGTAAAGGGCAAGGCCTGGCCATACAAGATAAGGGTTCGGATTTCATCACCGTTCTCTTCTTGCCCGCCTTAGGAAAACGATACTTCACGCGAACCTAAGCTTTAAAATTTGAAATAGAACGAGACCTATAGGGTAACGAGCTTAAAAGGATAGTCGTTCGAAAAATATTGGTTACTCTTTTAAGCATACTTCGAAGTTCATGATGGTTTCTGTGAGTTGAATGCGTGACTGCGCCGCCTTGTAATGCGGTGAGGCTTTGGGTATCAAAGCTTCACACAGCTTCCCTCGCCTCTATTCAACTTACTTTAACTCGGATTGATTCCAGAGAGGTTTGCTCAGATTGTAACGAGTTCCTTTTCGAAAGATTAGAAGCTGGTCTAGAAACAATCTAAGTGGAGCCATCATGCTTTTTATTTGCTAGAAATCATTAGGTTTGCTGTGGTGGAGTTAGCCTTGTTTGTGTTTGCATAGAACTTCCTTTCCTTTTAGGATTTTTCTTTTTCTTTTTATTTTGTTTTTTCTGGTGTATGCCCGAGGTTATTAGAGAGCGGGCTTGGAAAAGAGACAATCTAGGTCGATTGATTAGTGAAAAACCTAGTAATTCTTCTTGTGGAAGCGGGGAGGTCGAAGACTCTTCTTTTGAGAGCCCCATTTTTGGAAACTTCAGTTTTGAGAATCTGTCTCTTTGTGAGGAAAGTACCCCTAGTACTTCAGCTGTGCCAGCGATGGCCACTTTGAAAGATTACATGTTCCCAACTAGGACCAACCGAGCTTCGTGTATTAAATTGCCAGCCAATACGGCTAATTTCGAGATAAAACCTAGTATTCTTCAGATGATTCATATATTCTTAGGAAAAGATGATGAGAACCCTTATTTTCATATTAGGGACTTTGAGGAAATTTGTGGGACAGTTAGAATAAAAGACCTTACTGATGAAGTTTTGAAACTTAAGATGTTTCCCTTTTCCTTGAAAGATAAAGCCAAGACCTGGCTAAACAACCTACCATCTGAATCCATTGAAACATGGCAGGAACTTATTGCTGCTTTCTATATGAAATTCTACCCTAAACATAAAACTGTAGTTGTTAGACAGAGAATTAGTTCCAAGTGTGTAACAAGAGGGAGAGTCTCTTTATAGGTTTTTAGAGAGATTCAATGATCTCCTATCCCAGTGTCCTCACCATGGATTTGATAAGATGAAACTCGTAGAGATTATTTATGATGGTTTAGACTATTCGACCAAAGCCATGGTCGAGTCTATGTGCTTGTTGGTGAGTTCACTAGTAAAAGTCCGAGGATGCCTTTACCTTCTTAGGAGTTGTTGATGAGAAATCCCAACAGTGGGAGTCTTGTGTTGACCCCCTAAAAGACTCTTGGTTAATAGAAGTAGCACTAATATGGTAGATACGAGTTTTGCGTCAGATGCTAAGTTTGCTGCTTTGTCTAGAAGGTTAGAAGCTTTGGAAATGGGTCAGTCTAAAAATAGGTCCCTTGTTGAACCAAATAGAGCCCCTCAAGTCTATAGTTGTGGAATAGAGCCCGATAACTCATTTTGGGAAGGTTAGGTTAGTGAAGAGCAAGCTCATGCTGTCTATAACAATGCTAGGTTTGAGAACCGTCAGAAGTTTGACCCCTACTCAGAGACCTACAACCCTGGTTGGAGAAACCATCCTAATTTTTCTTGGTCTAAGGGCCAGAATCAAGGTCAGTCTAGTAATTCTCAGCTTCCCCCAGGTTTTGGTTATACTCAGAACCCTTTAGGTCAAACCCAGTTTCAGAACACTTCTGAGAAAAAGATCTCTACTTTAGAAGAAGCTCTTACTATGTTAGTAAAGAACCATGATATGTTATCAGCTAACCACCTTAGATTTCAACAAGAAATCAGGCAGAATCATAAGGATAATTCCCAAACTCTTGCTAAATTAGAACTTCAAGTCGGCCAAATAACTAAGTATTTAAGTGAGAGAGAAGGAGGTAAGTTTCCCAGTCAAACTCAACCCAATCCTAGGGGGGTCCATCAAATATCTTTAGTTGGTGAGGAATCATCAAACCATGTGAACTCGATAAAAACCCTTAGGAGCGGTAAAACAGTAGACAACAAGGTTGCCATGCCTCATAGTGAACGTGCTGTAGTTCACCCTTCTGAACCAGAAACTGAGGAGACTGATAGAGTCTCTAAAGAGACCAATGAGGGTCATATTGAGCTCGGCTTTGTTCCTAGAGCCCCATATTCGCAGTTGTTAGCCCCAACAAAGAAGGAGTCGACATTCAACGAGATAATGGAAACATTTAAACAGGTGAACATCAATATTCCGTTATTAGAAGCAATTAGGCAGATGCCTGCTTATGCCAAGTTCCTTAAAGATCTTTGTACACGAAAGCGTAAGCTTAATGTCCAAAAGAAAGCCTTTTAGCTGGTCAAGTAAGTTCCATTCTTCCGAACCAAACACCCCCTAAGTATAAGGACCCTGGATGCCCCACCATTTCTTGTGCGATTGGTAATCACATGGTCGATAAAGCTTTACTTGACTTAGGAGCTAGTGTTAACTTACTCCCGTATCATGTATACACCCATCTAGGTCTTGGTAAGTTGAAACCGACAAAAATGACACTACAATTAGCTGATAGGTCTGTAAAAGTCCCTCGTGGTGTCATAGAGGATGTTTTGATTGAGGTTGATAAGTTTATTTATCCAGTGGATTTCGTTGTTCTAGACACCCAACCTGTTCAAGACCCAAATGCTCATATCCCAGTGATTCTAAGTCGCCCATTTTTAGCCACAGCTAACGCTGTCATCAACTGTAGGACTGGGCTAATGAACATATCATTTGATAATATGACCACTGAACTAAATGTCTTTAATGTTACTAGACAACCTTCTGAGAATGATGATGTAGAAGAAGTGAATATGATTAGCACTTTAGTTCAGGATTTAGTTCAGGATAATTGGCATGACGCTCTACTGGGAGATTTTTTAGATGAATTTAAAGAAACCATTCTCTTAGACCAGATGTGTGATCAATCTTTAAAAGAATCCCTTGAGTATTTTAAAGACTCTACGGACCCATAAATCCAGGAAATAGTGTTAGGTCTTTCTGAGAATAATGAAAACCCTAAGTTTGGGGGTAGTGATGGTTCTTGTGATTGTCATGTATCCCTAATTAGAGTCCCTAACTTGGGACTCGAGCCATGTGTGTCTAAGATATTACTCGAGTCTATTCAGACTCAGCAACCCGATCCTCCTGATACTGTCCAGGAGGTAACCCAGGTTTTAGAGACCCGTTTTTCGGATGAATTTATTTATCAAGACACACATATGAAGCTCAATTATGCTCCCCAGATAAACCCAGTTGTCTTGACAGAATCCTTAGATGAGGATGTGCTCCTTCTATTCATTTTTCTGAACCAGTGCAGTTGTCTGATATTGGTGTTAGCTCTATTTGGTCTTAAGGACCCACAACTATTTCGGCTATTGGTGTATGACTTTGGAAGGTAAAGATCCTTTTTGAGGTATTTGATGTCTGGCTGAAGACTTTAAACTTAGCACTCCTTGGGAGGTATCCCTTGCTCATGCAACACGGTAATATCTTTCCTTATCTCTTTTTGCTTCAAATGATAACAGTTTCTCCTTGTTCATGTTTTTAATTTCATCTTTAGAACATTGAGGACAATGTTAGATTTAAGTTTTGGGGGTGGGGAAGAAACTTTTTGTTAGCTTTTAGTTGCAATAAATAAACTCCAGAGCCTAGAAATCTATGTTTATTAAGGTCGGCACTAACCAATCTAAGTGGATGGAAACATTTTGGTTGTAGGAGTTGAGGAACCAATCTGATTAGATGGAAATATCTAGAAGAGTCTATTCATAAAAGCACAGAGCTCAAGTGTTAGAAAAGAAAACATGGTAGTTTCGCCATATCCTCGTGATGGAAACATCGAAAGAATCCTGATCACTTCTTTTTATTTTTCTTTTTACCATTGCTAGGGTGAAATAGAGTGATGAGATCAAAAAAAAAAAAAAAAAGAAACCAGACCACTAGACCAACCGGAATAAATACAATAAAGTCGACCACTAGTACCCTTGTATATGCCAGCTGAGTTGACCTAGAGTTAGGATTATCGACCACTGGTTCCCTTGTATATGCCAGTGTGTTGATATTAGTCCAGACCAGTATCTCAGTCCATTAGGATAGGTTCACCTTAGTCAACATCATCCATGTTTTTCTCTACATCCATCTTCTTAATCTATCCATGTGATTGGTTGACTCCGGTTTATGATGTGCAGAAACTATCTGAGTATAGCTCTGTCACTTTATATGAATTTTAGTATGCTTGAGTGCAAACTCGTGTACATCAATTGGAATTTCGCATCAGGGTACTTCCTCCTGTAGTTAATAAGTATGCCAACCAAGGAGATTCTTTAGTGCCTTCCAAGGTTCTGCGTAGATAGCTAGGGTCTGGAGTAAAGGTTTTGTGGGTACACCTCTGGTAAACCCTCCGGAGACAACACTCCGCTACTAGGGCCACCTAGAGGTTTAACGGCTTACTGCACGTGCTAAGTGTAGTCATATTTTTTTTTCTAGATTAAATTTGCTCGAGGACTAGCAAATAAATAAGTTTGGGGGTATTTGATAGACACATTTTTGTGTCTGAATTGTCCTCAGTGTCTCCATAGTTAGTGTTTGATTTTGTACTTATTATGGTGTTTTTATAGGTGTTTTTGGAGAAATACACTTGTGTGGAAAAAGTTGCTCAAAAAGTGCTATTTGGACCCCCGGAGAAAAGTACTAAAAGCACCCTCATTTTGGATAAGGGCACCCTCAGGCACCCCTCAAGGCATCTACTATTCGCACCCCATCTCTGTTAGGGGGAAACCATTATCTTCCTCTTTTGAATTAAGTTTTGGCGGGAAAAGAAATCATCCCACCTGCGTATGTTCTGGTCAAGATTTTGGAGAGATATTTTCCACGGGAATTGATTGGTAATGAGCTGTAACGATGAAACAGGGACGGTAGGAATTTTTGTTTCGATCAAATAGAGTTGTACATGTGAATTGGAAGTTGACAGGGTGCACGAGATATTCACGAGATATTTTGTGATTTCCACAAAATTACAACGAGTATTTCTCTATCTGGGACGTGTACCGCACATGTTGCTGAGTTTGGAATACTAGTTAAAGCCTGAAGAACTTAAACAATGAAATTAATCCCGTGATTTATAGCTACAGGTAAAAGAAAGGAAAGAAAATAAGGCGAGTTAGGGAGGATTAGCGGGAGTTAATGAGCAAGATTTCTTGGTCCTGTTTAGTATATAAAGGGTGTTCGATGTCATAGGAGGAGGGAGGAGGAGTTTGGGAGAGTTTAGAGCATCAACAGATCGAGAAAATCGAGTTAGAGAATTATTTTCTGCTATTTCTGCACCAAGAACACGAAGAACATAAGACGCACAACAGCAGTCGTTCATGCTACAGTGTTAACGACATTTAGGTGAGGGTCGCAGCGCTACAGTAACATCGTGATTAATCTTTATCGTTCTTTTTGTAACAGTGTTTGCAACAATTATAATCGTTGCAAACACTCGATTTTCATCATTTTCTCCATTTCATCTTTGTAAAACACCCTTTGAGCAATAGTAATGATTTTTGAGCGTGCTTCCAACATGATGAGCTAAACCCATCCTCTGGGGCGACGGAGGAAGCCATTCTTTCAAGAATTATGTGGTAATATTTACTTTATTAATTTATGCAATATTTTTATATGATTAATTGCATTGATAAAAAATGAATTAAATGATTTTTATTAATCAAATGTGTTTTCTCTTGATGATGCATGCTTAGTTTTAGACTCTTGATGCGTTATGCTTGCGACTAACATTTGATATTTTGGAAATATGATTTTGGAAATACTTTAGAATCAAATCAATTGTTTAAATTGCATGATATAAATTAATTTAAAACCACATAAGTATTGATGAATGGTGAAATCCTAGCTCCAGCCTCTCCATAATTTTCACAACATTTTGTATTTTGAGTTTGTTATATTTTTGCTTTAAAAATTAAGTCTAAAAATCTGCTTTCACAAGTCTCAACAAACCTTTTACTACAACATCATTGAAAATAACCATCAATTTTTGGTGCCGCCGACGCGGACTTGTCTTTAGGCTAGAGTTTTTAGTTTTTAGATTTTTTTTTTCTTCTTTTTTAGGTTTTTCTTTGTTTTTGTTCTTCTTTACGTTTTTGGGTTTTTGTCTTTCCTTACAGAATTTGGAATTTGGAGCGAAAGAAAATTTTGCCAAAGCTTTTGGTGAATACTTAAAGACTTGGAGTAAAAGGCAAAGCGAAAGGAGCAAAAGAAGAAGATTTTTTTATTTTATAAAAAAAAAGAGAGGAAAAAAAGAAAAAGAGAGACATTTTTTTTTTTTTTTTAGATATTTTTTTTTTAGACTTTCCTTTTCTTTTGCACTTTATTTTTGGACTTTGGACTTTAAACTTTGGGACATTATTTTTAAACCCTACGGTAGGGTAGTTTAAATATAAACTGTGTGCAAAGAAGGACGGCGATTACGATATCGCCTCGGCCCCTTGGGTTCGTACCCGACATTGGATTCGTGGCCCGAGTCGACTATAACGTTTCATCCCCCGTATGGAATGGGAGGTAAGTTTGTCGAAACACTCGCGAATCCCCTGTCAGCGGGTTACTGTATTCCTTCGTTTGCATATATGTCGAGGAACTGAATACGGCTACTTTAATTTCCTAGTAAAGGGCAAGGCCTGGCAATACAAGATAAGGGTTCGGATTTCATCACCGTTCTCTTCTTGCCCGCCTTAGGAAAACGATACTTAACGCGAACCTAAGCTTTAAAATTTGGAATAGAACGAGACCTATAGGGTAACGAGCTTAATATGATAGTCATTCGAAAAATATTGGTTACTCTTTTAAGCATACTCCGAAGTTCATGATGGTTTCTATGAGTTGAATGCGTTACTGCGCCGCCTTGTAATGCGGCGAGGCCTTGGGTATCAAAGCTTCACACAGCTTCCCTCGCCTCTATTCAACTTACTTTAACTCGGATTGATTCCAGAGAGGTTTGCTCAGATTGTAACGAGTTCCTTTTCGAAAGATTAGAAGTTGGTCTAGAAACAATCTAAGTGGAGCCATCATGCTTTTTATTTTCTAGAAATCATTAGGTTTCTTTGTGGTGGAGTCAGCCTTGTTTGTGTTTGCATAGAACTTCCTTTCCTTTTAGGATTTTTCTTTTCTTTTTATTTTGTTTTTTCTGGTGTATGCCCGAGGTTATTAGAGAGCGGGCTTGGAAAAGAGACAATCTAGGTCGATTGATTAGTGAAAAACCTAGTAATTCTTCTTGTGGAAGCGGGGAGGTCGAAGACTCTTCTTTTGAGAGCCCCATTTTTGGAAACTTCAGTTTTGAGAATCTGTCTCTTTGTGAGGAAAGTACCCCTAGTACTTCAGCTGTGCCAGCGATGGCCACTTTGAAAGATTACATGTTCCCAACTAGGACCAACCGAGCTTCGTGTATTAAATTTCCAGCCAATACGGCTAATTTCGAGATAAAACCTAGTATTCTTCAGATGATTCCTATATTCTTAGGAAAAGATGATGAGAACCCTTATTTTCATATTAGGGACTTTGAGGAAATTTGTGGGACAGTTAGAATAAAAGACCTTAATGATGAAGTTTTGAAACTTAAGATGTTTCCCTTTTCCTTGAAAGATAAAGCCAAGACCTGGCTAAACAACCTACCATCTGAATCCATTGAAACATGGCAGAAACTTATTGCTGCTTTCTATATGAAATTCTACCCTAAGCATAAAACTGCAGCTGTTAGACAGAGAATTAGTTCCAGTGTGCAACTGTTGATGGTGGATTTTCATTTAAGGCTAAATTTGTAAAGGCCCAAAATTATGCGCTAACATCTTGCAAAAGATAAAGTCATTAATAAGTGATGAATACTTCTTCACTTTACTAATTCACCTAGAATGAAGCATGTGGCAACAATCCCACTATTCTGTGAATTAAATACACGAAATTCATCCAGGTTGGAGCATGTGACAATAATCCGATATACCCCGTGAATTTACAGCATTATAAATTAATGCATAACCAGCCTCGTATTTCCTATACTCATTACCAGTGCGGCATGACGACTGAGTGTTGTTCTCAGCAGAGCAACACGAATCTCCAAGCATTAATAATAAAACATGTACGAAATACCCAGGCTACAACTCTCGGTGTGTTATGCTAGCCCGATTGAGCATGTTTGAACCTGAACTGACCATATCAGTCACAGAAACGATCACGACCATCCAACCTCACCAGCATGACTGGATGGCTTAGATTAAATCCATGACCCCAAGCAGGTATTGGTGTTGATGGTGGATTTTCATTTAAGGCTAAAATTGTAAAGGCCAAAATTATGCGCTAACATCTTCCAAAAGACCAAGCCATTAATAAGTGATCAATATTTCTTCACTTTACTAATTCACCTAGAATAGAGCATGTGGCAACAATCCTAGTATTCTGTGAATTAAATACACAAATTCATCCAGGTTGGAGCATGTAGCAACAATCCCATATACCCTGTGAATTTACAGCATTATTTATTAATGCATGACCAGCCTCGTATTTCCTGTACTCATTATCAAAAGTGCGGCATGACGACTGAGTGTTGTTCTCAGCAGAGCAACACGAATCTCCAAGCATTAATAATGAAGCATGTACGAAATACCCATACAGGCTACAACTCTCGGTGTGTTATACTAGCCCGATTGAGCATATTTTGAATCTGGACTGTCCATACCAGTCTCAGAAATAATCATGACCACGCAAGTTGTCCGCACGATTTAACCAGCCTGGACGAACCCTAGCAGGAGCAGGCAGCCACAGCAATGACCACCACCGGGCCCCTTAGTGCCATGGCCGGTCAAGTACAAGTCACGCCCTCCAAACAACCACCAAACACCGGCCTGGAGTTGGATGTCCAAGCTGGTATGGAACGACTTGGAGGAGCTCGTATGAACAAAGGATGCCTACGGCAGTCTCAAATCCATCACGTCCGTTCATCTTCGCCAGTGCAATTTGACGGCGCGGATCGCCCCATTCCCGGTCGTACAAGCACCGTTATGAACACCGGAGGGCCCCCTTTCTACCTGCATAGCCGACCATCTCACGACCTAGCCGAGAAGGAGCAAACGCTTACCCAAAGTTTGGCCGGCGTGATGCTTTAAGGGTCGTAGGAAATTCCACTAAGGGTCTTAAATCGATCCCGACCATCCAACTTCACCGGCATGTTTGGATGGCTTAGATCAGATCCCTAGCCGTCAGACAGGTATTGGCGTGATCACCACCGGCCCAATGTGGGCCCCACATGGTCGGCCTCCCCAAAGGAGGAGCATAGCTTTCCAAACCGTTAGGTTGGAGTCGTGTACACACGACCGATCCAAAACCCTAATTAGGGTTTGCGGCATGTTACATGTGTCGCTAATCGATCACGAGCGTCCATCTTCGAAAGCTTGGACGAAGGGTGTAGATGTAGACTTAAAAGGTCCTGAGCATGTCAACATGATCATCGTGGGACCACCTACACACATGACCGGTCGACCAAGTCCAACTATGGCCGGATGTCTCGAAATGCGCGCCCGAAGTAAGCATGGTGCGCGGTTTCCAACTTCTTTGAAGCATGGGATTTCTGTTGCAAATCGATCTCAACCGCTCTTCTTTACCGGTAAACTTGAGTGGCCTAGATCACACCTTCGTGGGATAGTGAAGTATAGACATGGACACCAGCATGTCGTCTACACACATGCCTGATCGGTCCTCTATAAAGCACTTCCCATGCTTGGATTCGACCAAGTTGAAAGAAGGAATTTACGTACCTCTTAAGCCCTAATCCGACGGTTGCAGATGAGGGTTGCAAGTCATCTCGTCCGTCCAACTTTACCAGCTTGGATGGACAGCCTAAGACCTGAGTTAGGCTATCAATGAGGCGTCACCACAATCACCGTCCACCACTCTTCCACATGGAGTGATTGGTCAAGTCAGGGCTTACCTGTATAGCCTCCAAACGATCACTCGAAGATGGTTGGACATGATGCTATTTTAAGACGCTTAAATTCGTGACTTACTCCGGTAAGCCTTAAAAAACAACGATGCTTCATACATGTTGAATATACTCGATGCAGTACCTGCGTAGAATATACACGATACTTCACAAGTATCGACTTCCTAAATAATTTAGTTATTTATTCTAGCATTACATACTACTTTCTGTGGGTCCCACGATCCACACACTCGAGACATCAATCATGTCACAAACTGGGGGATACATCTTCGGGGTATTGGTCTCGGCGGTTTTACAGCGTGCAGCGTGCCATCACAAGAACGTGTTAGGAAGTCATGGACGGTTAGAGATGACAGGAGAAGTGGGCAAGACTGGTCGTGTAACACCAACACACAACTCCACTACTCCATCACTCCACTTCCTCCACTTCTCACGAGAGACGTGAATAAGGCTCAAATGACTTATATAAATAGGTTCTCCTCCCTATTTCCAAACAACAGAACAAGTCAAGACAAGACAGAAACCAAGTGTTAATACAAAACGTATTCAAACACTCAAAGCCTGCTTGCATCAATCGTAAGCCTGCTCACCTTTCTGTTACAAGTCATAAACAAGCCTACACCTTCACAATCTCAACACCTTCTTCGCTTCCCTCCCTAAGATCAACCCCATCTCCTTCACTTTGTGACCGAAGCAAGTCTGGAACAGCCATTTATTGGTTTAGGCCAGAGTTGTACAGATTGATTTCTCGAATCACAAGCACTCACCGCGAAGTGCATTTGTTTAGGGTTTAGATTCATTCCTCATCCACACACCCCAAATTACCAAATCCGGCAGGAATAGTTTTCACCCATAAACAATTGGCGACCACAGCGAGAGGTTAATCTCTCGGTTGTAAAGTCAAATTCTTCAATACCATTCAATCAATTTCGAGATGGTTGGTCTTAGGACCACCTCGACGGTCTCAAATCCTGATAGTTCCTCCAACGGAGATACCCCTCCTCCTAACGGCGTATCTGACGGCATGATCAGGAGATTTCCAACATTAAGCGAACTAGTACGGGTACATGAGATTCACATGAAGAACATGGAGCTAATCAAAGAAGCGGTAAACGACATACTTGATCTCCTCATCAAGATGACATCAGAGATGAGCGTTCCGGAGACCTTTACACCGGGGACTAGTTCCCCTCAGATCAATAGTTTTACTACGAACCAGAGGCCAGTGGATCAGGAAGCGGCATCTCTAGTGGAAAGCTTGTGTGAACTCTTGCACCTCTCGAAGAATCAACTGGCAAAGACGTTTTCTGCAGTTAATAAAATAGCTCTGGACATACACATGACTCCTTCTCGTCCAGAAGTCTTAACTGCATCGGAAACATCTGTAAATAATATTATATTTACAGAAGACGACATGATGGCAGAGGAAGGTCACAACCGGGCCCTACATGTTACCGTACACATCAAGGGTTAAGATTTCAGGAGGGCCCTCATCGACACAGGAGCATCTTCGAATGTGATTACTCTCAAGACTCTCAGGACAGCCAAGGTTAGCCCATGCAAGATTGTACGGCAGCCCACCACGATGACGGACTTCGAAGGAAACTAGACCAAAGACATACGGGTATGTCAATCTGAATTTATCAGTAGGACCCGTTCAGTCAAAAGCAAAATTTGAAGTCATAGAAAAGGAGCCGGACTACCATATGATACTAGGGAGATTGTGGGTTCATGACAACAAGGTCATTCCTTCAACGTATCACCAGTGCCTGAAGACCATGCTAAATGAGGAAGTCATCCGTATTCCTGCATCATTGTCTTCGTACGCACCAATATGCGGAGTGGAGCTGTTCGAGCCAAAAGATACTCCGCAGGGAAGATCAGACAAAGTCCTGTGCACCCCACTACCCACGTGGGCTTCAATCCAGGAAGAAGACCGACTTGCATCACTGGGGGCCAAGCACCACGACACGCCTTCTCTGACGAGACGTCCATCTTTATCCAGTGAAGCTTCAACCCACGCTCACACCAAAAGGGAACGCACTTTCGAGGCGAAACGTGATCATAAGGGGAAGACAATATACCGGCGCTGTTGTTAGCAATTAGCAGGAGAGACTGGCACCCAGTCTCTCCGCCCAATTGAGTGCTGCAAGAACGACGAAATACAAGAGGAGGTATTGGATGCCCCGCGACAACTACAAGATGGAACCAATTCCACGACTGACGAGCTCGAGACTGTTAACATCGGGAATGAAGAATCTCCCAGGCCGGTCTCTATCAGTTCGAATCTGTCCACAGACGAACGTGCGAGTCTTGTTCAACTACTCAAGGAGTACCAAGATGTGTTCGCCTGGACATACGAGGAAATGCCTGGTCTAGATGAAAAATTGGTTACCCATCACCTACATGTCATACCTGGATCCAAGCCAATCAAGCAATCTCCGAGGCAATTCAGACATGAAGTAGAAGAACAAATCAAGAACGAAATTCAGAAGTTACTAGCTGCTGGCTTCATCAGACCTATTCATCATCCGACCTGGTTAGCTAATGTGGTCCCAGTAAAGAAGAAAAACGGACAGATTCGGTGCTGTGTGGATTTTAGAGACTTGAACAAGTGCTGCCCCAAGGACGACTTTCCTCTGCCTAACATCGACATGTTAGTATACGCCACTAGCGGACACGACATGTTTTCCTTCATGGATGGTTACAGAGGATACAATCATATAAGGATGTATGAGCACGATGCAAGTAAGACAACCTTCCGAACCCCTCTTGGCAATTTTTACTATATTGTTATGCCATTCGGTTTAAAGAACGCCGGCGCAGCGTATCAACGGGCTATGACGGCAATCTTCCACGACATGATGCATAAACAAGTAGAAGACTATGTAGATGATATCGTGGTCAAGTCAAGGGCTCGAGCAGATCACACCAGTGTCTTACGGCAAGTGTTTGAGAGGTGTCGAGAATACAAATTGAAGATGAATCCTTTGAAATGCGCTTTCGGCGTCTCTTCAGGTAAATTTCCGGGATTCCAAGTAACTGCAGAAGGGATCAAGGTAGACCCGTCCAAGACTCAGGCTATCCTCACAATGCCGCCCCCACGAACTGTGAAGGAGCTCCAGAGCTTCATGGGCAAGGTGAACTACATTCGACGTTTTATACCTGGTCTAGCCCAACTTACCGCCTCATTCACCCCCTTGTTGAAGAAAGGAGCCAGCTTCGTTTGGACCGCAACCCAGCAGGAAGCTTTTCGAAAGATTCAACGAATACTTTCATCTCCAGCCATCATGAAATCTCCTGCACAAGGGAAGCTGCTATATCTCTACACTTCCTTCAGTGACACCGCCGTAGGGGCTCTACTCGCTCAGGAAGACGACGAGGGAATCGAACGTCCAATATACTATTTCAGCCGAATATTAAGAGATCTTTGAACTCGGATATCCCAAAGCGAGAAAGCATGTTTAGCTTTGATCCATTCCATTCAGAAGTTTAGGTATTACCTACTATCCAACAAGGTGATACTCGTGTCTAAATCTGACCCTGCAAAGTTTTTACTTTCAAAGCCGGTCTTGACGGGAAGGACATGCAAGTGGCTTCTCCAAATGTCAGAGCTGGACATAACATGTACGTCACCTAGAGCTATCAAGAGTTAAGCAATCGCGGACTTACTAGCAGCATTCCCTGGAGAAGGCACTACAGGGCTCCAAGAGGATCTTCCTGGAGAATTTCCAGACATCTCTGTTTTGAAAGAAGAAGTGTGGCTCTTGTATTTTGATGGCTCTGCTACCCCTAGCATATCTTTGGAGGAGCGGGCGTGGTATTAGTATCTCTAACTGGGGAAGTATTCTCACACTCCTTCAAGCTGGACTTCGAATGCACCAACAACTCAGCAGAGTATGAAGCCTTCCTCATAGGGCTGTCAATAGCCAAGCAAGCGGGAGTCACGCGTCTGGAGATAAGAGGTGACTCCAAGTTATTGGTGAATCAGATGAATGGGGTATATGCACTGAAGGAAGTGTAGTTGCAGGATTTCCCACACTACACCCCTCACTCAAATCTGTTTAATCAATCCATTTGGAGATGAACAATGATGTGTTTTATTAATTGTTTCTCGAAAGGTTTACAAAGAAATATAGAGCAAAGCTAAAGAAATTACAATCTCTCTTTCGTTTCTCTCTCCTAATGACTTGTTTTCCAATTCAAAGAGACCTCTCCCTCTCAACAGACTTACTCGACCCTTTATATAGGGTATTACATAGTGGATGACAGCTATACTGTCCCTTATTTTCGGAAGTGTCTCGCGAATGCTCGCGAATGTACAACTGCTTGCCTTCGCGACACTCTTAAATCTCGCCAAGCCTTCATACTTTCCTCATGTTCTAACTGTCGTCATCTATTACGTCATTTATTTACCTCCATGCGACTCCTTCGCGACGCGGTCGTTTATTAATCTCGCGAAGTATTGCTGTCGCGATATTCTGGTCCTACATCTTGCCTCTTCTCATGTCTTCTCTGCGAAGAAGAGAATGTCATGAGAACCAATGTTTTAAAGTGCCGCAACTGCTTATCTTTATCTTGCGATTGTTTATTTTCACTTGTTTTGTTTATGTACGGAATTTATTACAGGTGTTTCTTCTTCCACTCTTTTCTTGACACGTCTCTTTCAACCGATTATTCTTAACCATTCACGTCCCTTCTCTCATTAAATGCATTTATTTTCTCGAGAACTCTCTTCTCTATATATAGTTTTCTCCTCTTTCTCTTCTTCTCTTTTTATTTTCCCTCTCGCAACTTTTTCTTCACCTTTCTCCTTCCGCAATTTGCGCTTCGCTCTCGCTTCCTTTTCAATTCTTCACTTCCCCCTTCATTCCTATATTCTGATAATGGCTTCACTTGGTCGTACATACGCTCCTCATTTTACTGATATTCAAAAGAAATTAAGGAAAAGGGTTTCACTTTATCTACCATTCCACATCAAGAATCCTCATCCATGCTTTCTGCAAAATTGTTTCTGATCATCAATGTGATGATCAAAAAATTATAGTCTCGCTAGGTCAACTTCTCGCAGGGCTCCCCATTCCTTTATATAATCCCGAAATACCATTATTTTATGAGATTCTTGCTCACGAGAAATTCTCGCGGGCTATTTATCAATTGAACAGCGATTGTATTCGCCTAATGCTTGAGTTCGCCTCTCGTGGTGCCGGTAAAGGATCTTTATATCCTGACAATGTTAGAAATCCCCAATTTGCGAATATACCAATATTTGCCGAGAAGTATACTGTGGATAATTTCTTTGCAAATTATTCAGTCATAACTATGAGAAACGATAAATCTCGCTGGGGTGTTCGATTGAAGAAAAATGATAACGTTGAAGCCGACAAATTGCTTATGCAGGACATTGGTCGGCATTCGGGTAAAAATAATATCCTCGCTACTCCAAAGATGAAAAGTGGTGGGTTGTTCCTCTCCTTCGAGTGGACCTTATATCGCAGCTCACATGCACTCCCACCAATCTCGCGAATTATCATCCTTGGGAATTTAAGTGGCCCGAGAAGACAAAAGAGGTATATACATATCATTCATTTTAGATTTGCTTCGCTATGTCTTCCATTTCTTTCCTTCATTAACTTTTTAGAAAAATTTTAGGTCACCGAATGAGAAAGAAATACAAAGAGAATCCTCACCAAATATCCCAGCGATACTTCGATCACTCACGGATGAAGTAAGAAACATTTTCTTTTGTTATTTTAAGCAATATTGTTGCCTCTGTTTCTTATCTTTATTCGTGTGTGAAGATTGGTGTTGAAGAAGTTGAAATCGCAAAGATTAATGATGGAGAAGTCAAGTCGCTGCGAAGGCTAAAGGCAAGAACAAGGCCATTTCTCGCAAGGACAAATCTTCTGGCCCATCCTCCAAAAGACGGAGACTCCAACCTCCTTCACGTTCTAACTCCCAATCTAGCGAGAATTCGGAAGATGAAAATGAGATTGGCACCTCTTCTGCTAAGGGAAGTCATTCAGATACTTCTGCTATGGCGCTTTTATCTAATGTCTTTACCGATTCTATGCAAGGTTTTGGCGATAGCAACTTGTCCGCTACTTGCGAAACTATCGCTAAGATCTGTGATGCCCCGTTGTTGGAGGATATCGAGTCTTTTCGTGGAGTTTCTCAAACAATAACACCCAGCCTTTTAAATGCTCTCAATGCTTTGGTATGTTCACACCTCTTTACCTCTTTGTGACTCCGCTCTTATCTTTAATTATTTCTCTATATATATATATTTTTTTTTTTACAGTCTGGGAGAGATGCTTTTGTTGCTGCCTCAGACCTTGAGAGAAGACGCAACAACCTTGAAAAGAAGAACTCCCAATTGAACAAGAGGATTCGAGAACTAGAAATTGGGGTTGCGTCATCTCGCGAGAAGGATGAACGGATTAAACAACTGGAGGCTGAACTTACTTCTCAACAAAATAGAGTATCTACTCTTGAAAGCGCAAATAAGCAGCTTTATGGTATAACAATTTTATTCCTCAGATCTCTTTTATTTTACCATTTACTTTTCTTTGCCTAATTTACTATTTTCGCAGACATATATAATCTCTCTGAAGAGTCCATTCTTCTTCATTCATTTCCCGAGCCCATGGATGATGATGTACTCCTTGCTCGCCTCAATGAATCTCTAAGTAGTTCTTCAAATGATACTAACCTTCTTTCATTAAAGGATCTTCAATCCAAACATCATCTCTTAAAAATCGAGCATAGATCTAGTTTAAATTTGGCTAATCTTTTTAAACGAAAGTACGTTGACTCCAAGAAGAAGACCAAAACTTTAAGGAAGAAATTTAGTGATCTCATAGATGAGAAAGATCGCATTACTAACGAGAGGTGCACAGGCATTAGCAAAATTTCAAAATCTCTCCTTGATGTGCAAGTTGAGCGAGATGAACTCCTTCGTCGAGAATACCATGCTTAGCGAGCGAGAAGACCAAATTCGTTCACTTTTTGTCATAAATAATGATGATGAATTTGCACGGGCTGCGAAGGTTTTAGATAACGCTAGAAATAACTTAGGTGTTGATGTTAGTCTTCGCACCGAGCAAACTTCCTTAATCAAGGATATGATCTTTGAAAGAGAAGGTTGTTTGTTATACTTCTTTACTTTTCTCGTTATTTTTCCTTTTGTATTATTAAAATTAATTCATTTCCTCATGTTTTCGAGAATCGAAAAGAGATTTCGGACAAGGATTGGAGAGCTTGAAATCGAAAAAGAGCGTCTCGCAAAAGATCTCTCTTCGTGAGAATAGATATTCTAAATTGAAGCAAAGCAATTCCAAACTACGGTCGCGAATTTTAATAATGATGCTGTTCGTTTCGCAATCAAGCTATGGAAATAGTTTGTAAGGATCACAACATCCCTCTTCATTCATATCCCTTTCTCATTTGAAGAAGTTCCCGAGAACTTGCCTGTCTCGGATGTTTCGATAGTGAAGCTAATGAAGAAGAAGAATCGACGACGAGAGTGATGGAACCAAAGAATCGATGAAGAAGAAGAAACCCAAGAATCGGATGGAGAAGAAGAACCAAAGCAAAGAAATAACTTCTCTTTCTTCTTTGATTTCTTGTAATATCTGTATACATATATCTTTGACTATTGAATGTAAATTTCAACTTTTACTCCCTTTGTTCAGATATATTAATCAAACAACCCTTCTTTATAATTATAACTTCACACTTGCCTCTGCCTTTGTTCATAAGATATAATCAACTTTGCGAGTTAAATAATATAATCATTCTCGCGAGATATATATATCAGATATAATCAACTTTGCGAGTTAAATAATATAATCATTCTCGCGAGATATATATATCATTTTTTTTTTTTTTGACAATATCACCGCGACAAGATCGCAAGATATCTTCATGGATTAAGAAATCTATTGATCTTACCTTATCATTATTTGTGTGGTCTTATTATGCCTTCATAAGTAAAGGTCTTATTTTGCCACCCCTCATTGCGACAAGATCGCAGGCCGTCTTTACACTTTCATATAATGACCCATTGACCTTGTCTTATCATTTTTTTAGTATTTTTGCCTTTGTAGGACATTATATTTGCGACAATATGGCAAGTTTAAATGTTCTTGCGACCACAAAATCCCGGCACATTGTCGTCTTTGCGACGAAATCGCAGGACGTTCTTACATTTTCATGTAAAAACCCATTGATCTCGTCTTACCCTCGCGTTAGTATTATTGCCTCTGCAGGATTATTGCACAAATATGACAAGCCTAAATTCTCTTGCGAGAATAAAGCCTCATGACATTTGCGTCTTTTGACACTTATCGAGATCCCTAATGGAGGGTGCCGCCCTTATCTTCCCCTGGTTGCCCCTTCAAGGAGGCGTACATCGGCCATACAAGGCTAGCTCCTCCCATCCGGTCTTCACAACAACCGGTTGTTTTCGCAGCCTCTTATCCCTTATACCTATATGGTTTATGGTTACGAGACCGCACCCTAAGTGGAGTTTTCTTCGGGCCGAAAAGCATGTGCCAAGACTTGTCAAGAGTGGTAAGGAAGTTCCATGCTCCCCGCACTCTTGACTCAACCGTGTACCTCGGCGCCTTGGTCATACACTCGACTCCTTGGAAGAGACCCTCGGGCGTCCAACCAGGGTATAACCGTATATATATAGTTGGAAATCCAAGGTATCTCCCCGGATAGGCTTTCATGGGCCCCAAATCTCCATGACCCAGGTTTCAGGAGCGGTGTAACCTTCCACCTGAGCCATGTTAAGAGATACCCCCTTATATGACGTACTTTAGGTCTTACATTTGCCTCTTGCGAAATATCATTCGCGAACTAGGGTGTACGCCATAAAGGTTTGTCCCATTCACTCACTCATTCATTTTATCAATTTATTCAATCATTTGTCTGCGAAGCTATCGCACAATCTCAGTTCCATTATTCAATAGATTTGTATACATTCTTCATGTCGAGATTCTCGCACAATTTTTCCGCAACCATCATCTCTGCCTCTTATCCTTATCATGCTTTCATCATTAAATTGTTATCTTTTCTCGCAATTATTCATTTTTTACACCTTTTATTCTTACTTCCTTCTGCCTCCGCATCAGTCCACCATTTCAATGTCTCCTTTGCATCATGATACTCAGTTGCTTTTGTGCGGTCACTTCGCAAAGCATCTCTTCTTCTTTTGTTTCTATGGCATCTACCATTAGTCTTTCTTTTCTTTGTTCATCCCTGTACATTCTTCCTCCAACCTTTCTTTTTCTTTGTTCTCTCTTCGCAGCTCTCTCTACATCCACCTCATAACACTTTTGCCCCTCTATCCAATCTCCTTTTATAATTCCGACACCGCTAGGATGTGGAAATTTTATGCACCGATGGTATGTCGATGCTATGCCCAGAATTTGATGAAGCCATGGTCTTCCAATCAATGCATTGTAGGGAGATTCCACATCAACTACGCAAAACAAAATATCAGTCGATAACCCCGCAAGGGTATCCTCATGTGCACTTCTCCTTTGGGCTTGTTCGATGTACCGTTGAAACCATATATTTTGTATGTTGAAGGGATCAAGTCTTCATCTCTTCCCCCATAGTTTTGTAAGTATGGTAGAAAAGAATGTTGACTGAATCGCCGAGTATCAATCAATATTCTATTGATTGCCCAACAATTTTCCGCTTCATCATCTTCGCCATCAATGGGTTTTGGATTAATTTCCAGCTTCACAACCAGTGGGCTATCATGTATTTCTCTTCCTTTGCGTACTTCTTCAGCTGAGAAAGAAATAATCTGCAGTTGCCACTCTTTTAGCTGCGATGTCTTCGCAACATTCATCACTTCTTTATCATCAGCATCTCTCGCGAAAACTCTACTAAGTACATTGTCATGAAAATCTTCAATAGTGCGGTATGAGTGTACAATGGAGTTGCAAAACAAATTTTTAGACTTTGCCCCAACTTCTATAACGAATGTTTCTTTTCCCTTTGCCGGTGGGGGTGGTAAATGTTGAACTTTCTCTTCTTCTTTTAAAAAGTGATTTAGTTTCCCTTGATCGATCATTCTTAGGATAATTCTCTTGATGTTTCTGCAGTCATTTGTTAGGTGCCCATGAAAGCGATGGTAAGAACAGAACTCATGACTTCTATCTCCAGGTGGTGGCTCACTTCCCATGTTCCATGGTGCTTGGTATATTTTCCATCAAAAGTATTGCTTCCCATATCTTTTCCACAATCGGCATTCAATGGTGGCATTTTAATTTCCTCCCACACTACTCGCGACTTCGCTGTCCTCTATTATAATTCGCCTCTGGCCTCCATAAGTCTCTTGCGAATTATACCTTTGACCTCCATAGGTTTCTTGTGGTTGATCAAGTCTTTGAATTTTATTGTTTCCGCCACGGTTGTAGAAATTTCTTTCTCTTTCAAACTCTTCCTGATCGCGACTTCCCATAGCTACTAACTTTGGTTCTATATTTGCTTTTCTTTCTTGTTGACCTTGCGATGTGCTCGCCACCTGTGTGTATTAGTTGAGGTAATAAACTTCCATTCGCAACATTAGAATTTGTGCTTGCCATCGGGTAAGATTCCATCTCGTTCGTCTTTCTTCTAAAGCAATATATTCCTCCCGGAGCTCTCGTAATTCGGTCATTGTAATTGTATTCTTAACTCGAAAACCCGAACATATAATAGATTGGTTGCGAACATAGCATTTATGAATGACAAGTATGAGGTATCTTTTATCTACCCTGAGCGGCCATCTCGCTGCACATCGTCTTCCATCTGACAGTTAAATGTCTCAAACTCTCGCCAACTCTTTGTTTCAGTCCAAATACATCTTCAATGCCAGGTCACGAAGAGTTGTTACTTATATACGCCCCCAAGAATATAGCCTGTAAATGATTGAATGATGTGATTGTATTCCTTGGTAAACCCTCAAACCATTTTAAAGCTTTCTCTGTTAAACTTGACGCGAAGTATTTGCATAATATAGCGTCATGGTTTTCCCATTGTAACATACATCTCACATAAGCCTTGATGTGTTGTACTGCACAAGTTGATCCATCAAAAATGCTAGTTAGCGCTGGTAAGTTGCATTTCGGGGGTATTCCTCCTAACTGCACTTCTAATGTAAAAGGATTTTTCGCAGCCTCCGCGATAGCTTCATCTAACTGCCTTCTCCCTCCTCCTTCTCTTCGTTGTTCAATATTCCTCTCATCTCTCGCCAATTCTCGCAGAATTTGTTCATTTGCCTCGAGAATCCGAATTGATCGGTCTCTTTAATTTCGCTTCTCTCCTTCTTCGTTCGTGTCTACTTTTTTGTATTCTTTCGTATTTTTCGTTAATGTCTCCATCGTTGCGATTTCGCTCACGCCTCCTCTCTCGATTATCATGGTTATTCTCACGGACGCTTCTTCTAATTCCCGATTTTCCATTTCTGCTCTCAATCTCTCTCTCTCGCGGGCTAGACGTGCTTGCTCAATGTAATGCTTTTCAATATCATCTTCAATTTCCTTTTGTTTCCTTTGTGTTTCTCTCCCATGTAGTGCTCTTCTTCTTTCCTCCTGATTTTCTTCATTAATTGGGTTATTCTGTCCTCGAGGCTGCCTATCTTCTTGATTTCCATCATCGTGGTTGTTTACCAAAATATAACGATTTTCTATTAGTTCTCTCTCTTCGCGACCTCCTTCGCCATGATTTAACTCTCTTTCCAAATTTTCTTCATTAATGTTTTCTACAGGCAATGTTCTCCTCCCATTCTCTCTACACGATATTGATCTCGATCTGTTACTACTTCTTGATCTTCTATTTTGCAACCTCCTATTTTCCATCCTCAACTCGTGGTTTTGCCTTGTTAGATTCGCACGTTCTTCTGCTTCTAACCGCCTTTCTTCGTGTATTGTTTGTCTCAGCGCTTCTAATGCCGCGATTTCTTCATTTCCACGAATTGTTTCTCCCATCTCTTCTCGATTTCTCTCCTCCTGTCTATTATTCATCAATTGTTGTACTTCTTCTCTTTCTTCCGTAGAATCTGATCTCCATGTATGTACGCTCACTCTATCATAATCGATTACTCTGTTTAGTGCTGGTTGAATTGGTAGTTGAGTTGATGGTTGAATTGGTGGTTGAGTTGATGGTTGAATTGGTGGTTGAGTTGATGGTTGAATTGGTGGTTGAATTGGATCTTCTTCTCCATTTCTTGCATCTATCCTTGATGGTTCACCTACTTCATTTCTTCTTTCTCCCACTAATCTTCCACTTCTCCTTATGATTGTTGGTTGTTCTGATGCATTCTTTCTCCTAGCCATTTCTCAATTTTAGTAACTTGTTAAAAATTATTCAAGATTTCTTTCTTGTTATCCTTAATTCTTCCAATTCACAAGGTTGATCTTCTTCACTCCCTGTTTCTAGCGCATATGTAGTTGCATGATTTCCCACACTACACCCCTCACTCAAATCTGTTTAATCAATCCATTTGGAGATGAACAATGATGTGTTTTATTAATTGTTTCTCGAAAGGTTTACAAAGAAATATAGAGCAAAGCTAAAGAAATTACAATCTCTCTTTCGTTTCTCTCTCCTAATGACTTGTTTTCCAATTCAAAGAGACCTCTCCCTCTCAACAGACTTACTCGACCCTTTATATAGGGTATTACATAGTGGATGACAGCTATTCTGTCCCTTATTTTCGGAAGTGTCTCGCGAATGCTCGCGAATGTACAACTGCTTGCCTTCGCGACACTCTTAAATCTCGCCAAGCCTTCATACTTTCCTCATGTTCTAACTGTCGTCATCTATTACGTCATTTATTTACCTCCATGCGACTCCTTCGCGACGCGGTCGTTTATTAATCTCGCGAAGTATTGCTGTCGCGATATTCTGGTCCTACAGGAAGTAACGCTAGCTCCATATCGATCAGAAGCACAAAGGTTACTAAACTATTTTGTTGATGCAACCATAACCCATGTCGATCGCAGCAACAACAAACACGCCTATTGTCTAGCAACACTGGCTTCCAAATTGAAGTTCAAAGGTTTGGAAGAAACCCTGACAGTAAAGAGGAGAACCATAGAATCGACATGGCTATCACAATACAAAGACACCAAGACCGACGATTGGCGAACTCCAATCATTCAAGAGCTCAACAGCTCACTCTCCCAAGGAAAGGTCAGTCTTAAAACCCTGCAGAACTTCTTCATGCTTCATGGTATGCTGTATTATCGGAACCCGGATGGTTCCCTGTCAAGATGTCTTGGGGATGACGAAGCACAACTACAGCTGAGTCGTGTTCACAATGAAATTTGTGGACAATCACTGGTGGTAACGCTTTACCGACGACTTCAACGCCTGGGCTATTCTTTGGATAGAGATGGAGACTCAATCCGGACTACTTGAAGTCCTGCTCAAATTGCCAAGCACCGCCACATCAATTGGAAATTTTTAACGTGAACCACAATCGGGGACTGGAGAGAGCCATACATTAGTTATCTCCGTGACGGAACAACTCCTTCCAATCAAAAGGATGCTATCAAGATAAAGCAAAAGGCCAAGCGGTTCGTATTCCACGAAGGGATCCTGTATCGCAAGAGCTTCAGAGGTGATCTACTACGATGCCTGGCTGGGGAAAAAATCCCAGTCATGCTGAAGGAGACACACGAAGGAGAACATCAAGGGAAGAGGAAACTGTTTCTCCAGATACACGAGAAATACTATTGGCTGACCATGGAGGATGACGCAGCCGCTTTTGTTCAAAGCTGTCACAAATGCCAAATTCATGGGAACCTTGTTCATGCGCCTTCCACCCCTTTGCACTCGATAAGCAGTCCATGGACATTTTACAGCTGGGGACTGAACATTATCAGGAAAATCAACCCTCCATCATCAAAGTAGCACGAGTACATCATAACTGCGATAGAATACTTCACCAAATGGGTAGAAGCCATTCCCCTGTGAGGGACTACAGGAGCGACAATTGTGGCTTTCATTAAAGAACATATCATTTGTCGTTTTGGTGTGCTTAAGCATATCATCACTGATAATGGCACTCCCTTCGCCAATAAACAGGTACGAGAGTTACTTGAAGAGTATGGCATTAAACAGGTCTTCTCCACCATCTACTATCCTCAAGGGAACGGACAAGCTGAAAGTACCAACAAGATATTGATCCGGATCATCAGTCGAACAGTACACGATAATCCTAGGTAATGGCATGACCATTTACCAATGGCGCTATGGGCATACCGGACATCACCCAGAAGCTCCATTGGAGTTTCCCCATACTCACTTGTTTACGGAGCGGATGCAATTCTCCCAGCAGAGATCAAAATCCCATCAGCCAGGATTGCAGCGGCAACCGGGATCCACTGGAACGAGGCTGAAGCCTCTAACTCTAGAGTAGCGGAGTTAGACACTCTGGATTTTAGAAGAAACAAAGCAGAAGAACGCACTCAGGTGTACAGGAATAGAATTTCCAGTGCATACAACAAAACTGTGAAATCACGTGTTTTCAAAGTGGGAGATTTGGTTTTGAAAACGGCCAAACACATCCAACAAGACATGTCCGCACCAAAATTCTCACCGAAATGAGAAGGTCCTTACACAATCACCAAGACTTACAATACTGGCTACTACAAGATCATTAAGGTGGACGAAGGCAAGCTGGAAGCGGTCATCAATGGAAAATGGCTCAAGGCATATCATGCTTGACCATTGTCCGCCCTGTCTTATGACGCTACAATACAGACATTTATTTTCATTACATGTTTGAATCATCAATTATAGTCAGAGATGCATTAATGAAAAACCCGTTTCACCAATCAAAAACCAATGCAATTTATTCCGCAAGGATGTTCAAAAGAAAACTTTTGACAAAAACGTCATTAACAAGGAGGGAGTACAGCTGAATACGACTTAGAGGAGGCCATCTAGAAGATTATAGTTCCTTGAGAGCATCATCTCCAGTCTAGCTTGATATCTTTCTGTCCTTTTCTTCAAGTCCTGTACTGCCTTCTCTACCTCCTTTGATTTCGCAGCCAGAGCCTTCTCCTCTTCCAAGATAGCTTTCGCAGCAGGAACAACGTTTACGAGGATACCAGCTCGATCAACCTTTTTGATATCAAGACGCTGCCGCAACCAGCCCACGTTGAACTCCATGGACTCGCAGGTAGATACCATATTCTCCCACTTTTCGAGGCTTGATTCAGCAACATTGCGGATAGAAATATTCTCCATCTCAGCAATCATGGGAAGAAGGAAGTTTACCGCGGTAACCAAAGTAGATGAACAGTGCCGGACCACATTCCTGGTTGCGATATGGCCGTACTTTCTCCATAACTTTGTGTACAAAGGCACAAACTCCTTCCGCACTAAGAATCCACCGACATCTCGGTAGCTGGAGGATAAACATTTCATGCGAACATCGAATGAAAGACCTGCATTGGGGTATTCATAAGATGAGATACCCAGATCAGCATCTTCGAGGTCCACAGGGGTAGGCGTGTTTGATTTTGAAGGAAGAGGACTTATTTAAGTCGTCATCATCAATAACCGTCACACATGTTCCGGTAGGGTATCTCTGCAAGAATGAGAGGATTATTCACCGATCATTATGAAGAACAAGCAATTGTTCGAGAAAAGGAAAAAGAGACGAACCAAGTATGATCTTCTTGACTCGGAGAACACGAGCAGGGGATTCATCATGAAGCTCAGACGCAGGTCGTGCACGTTTAACGGAAGATCCTGGATGGTATGAAGAAGACGATCCACTGTTGTTCGACATGATGAGGAAACAGAGTTTCTGCGAGAAAGCCCTATTGTAAAATCGTAAAAGTGGTTCAAAATCTCTACACCTGCATATATGCTGAGGAAACCCTAAAACGATTACGGCGCCCGATATATGGGGATTCAACACCGACCAAGTCGGGCTTTCTTTTGAAACCTAATCAAGAATCAGAAGAGCATCTGGATACGAGCGATTCAACCAGCAGTGTGTAAACACCCACGCCCGGAATCCCAGTAGAAGAAGAATCTTATCCCTAACTCAAACACCTAAGGGAGGAAGCCGGTCCATCAAGGCCTGTGGTCACGCACGTATGGAGGATTTCCCATGATTGGTCAGAATCCCTCCAGGTAGACTTCCTTTATCTTGTCTTCTTATGTTTGTATATGTCACCATCTCATGCCTACCCCACAATAGTGTAACCATTATGTGCTAGGCAGGGGACTTAATGTTGATGGTGGATTTTCATTTAAGGCTAAAATTGTAAAGGCCAAAATTATGCGCTAACATCTTGCAAAAGACCAAGCCATTAATAAGTGATGAATACTTCTTCACTTTACTAATTCACCTAGAATAGAGCATGTGGCAACAATCCCAGTATTCTGTGAATTAAATACACAAATTCATCCAGGTTGGATCATGTAGCAACAATCCCATATACCCTGTGAATTTACACCATTATTAATTATTGCATGACCAGCCTCGTATTTCCTGTACTCATTACCGGTGCGGCATGACGACTGAGTGTTGTTCTCAGCAGAGCAATACGAATCTCCAAGCATTAATAATGAAGCATGTACGAAATACCCATACAGGCTACAACTCTCGATGTGTTATACTAGCCCGATTGAGCATATTTTGAATCTGGACTGTCCATACCAGTCTCAGAAACAATCATGACCACGCAAGTTGTCCGCACGATTTAACCAGCCTGGACGAACCCTAGCAGGAGCAGGCAGCCACAGCAATGACCACCAGCGGGCCCCTTAGTGCCATGGCCGGTCAAGTACAAGTCACGCCCTCTAAACAACCACCAAACACCGGCCTGGAGTTGGATGTCCAAGCTGGTATGGAACGACTTGGAGGTGCTCGTATGAACAAAGGCTGCCTACGGCAGTCTCAAATCCATCACGTCCGTTCATCTTCGCCAGCGCAATTTGCGGCGCGGATCGCCCCATTCCCGGTCGTACAAGCACCGTTATGAACACCGGCGGGGCCCCTTTCTACCTGCATAGCCGACCATCTCACGACCTAGCCGGGAAGGAGCAAACGCTTACCCAAAGTTTGGCCGGCGTGATGCTTTAAGGGTCGTAGGAAATTCCACTAAGGGTCTTAAATCGATCCCGACCATCCAACATCACCGGCATGTTTGGATGGCTTAGATCAGATCCCCAGCAGTCAGACAGGTATTGACGGGATCACCACCGGCCCAATGTGGGCCCCACATGGTCGGCCTCCCCAAAGGAGGAGCATAGCTTTTTAAACCGTTAGGTTGGAATCGTGTACACACGACCGATCCAAAACCCTAATTAGGGTTTGCGGCATGTTACATGTGTCACTAATCGATCACGAGCGTCCATCTTCGAAAGCTTGGACGAAGGGTGTAGATGTAGACTTAAAAGGTCCTGAGCATGTCAACATGATCATCGTGGGACCACCTACACACATAACTGGTCGACCAAGGCCAACCATGGCCGGATGTCTCGAAACGCGCGCCCGAAGTAAGCATGGTGTGCGGTTTCCAACTTTTTGGCAGCATGGGATTTCTGTTGCAAATCGATCTCAACCGCTCTTCTTTACCGGTAAACTTGAGTGGCCTAGATCGCACCTTCGTGGGATAGTGAAGTATAGACATGGACACCAGCATGTCGTCTACACACATGCCTGATCGGTCCTCTGTAAAGCACTTCCCATGCTTGGATTCGACCAAGTTGAAAGAAGGAATTTACGTACCTCTTAAGCCCTAATCCGACGGTCGCAGATGAGGGTTGCAAGTCATCTCGTCCGTCCAACTTTACCAGCTTGGACGGACAGCCTAAGACATGAGTTAGGCTATCAATGAGGTGTCACCACAATCACCGTCCACCACTCTTCCACATGGAGTGATCGGTCAAGTCAGGGCTTACCTGTATAGCCTCCAAACGACACTCGAAGATGGCTGGACATGATGCTATTTTAAGACGCTTAAATTCGTGACTTACTCCGGTAAGCCTTAAAAAACAACGACGCTTCATACATGATGAATATACTCGATGCAGTACCTGCGTAGAATACACACGATACTTCACAAGTATCGACTTCCTAAATAATTTAGTTATTTAGTCTAGCATTACATGCTACTTTCTATGGGTCCCACGATCCACACACTCGAGACATCAATCATGTCACAAACTGGAGAATACATATGGGGTATTGGTCTGGCGGTTTACAGCGTATAGCGTGCAACGCGCCATCACAAGAACGTGTTAGGAAGTCATGGACAGTTAGAGATGACAGGAGAAGTGGGCAAGACTGGTCGTGTAACACCAACACACAACTCCACTACTCCATCACTCCACTTCCTCTACTTCTCACGAGAGGCGTGAATAAGGCTCAAATGACTTGTATAAATAGGTTCTCCTCCCTATTTCCAAACAACAGAACAAGTCAAGACAAGACAAAAACCAAGTGTTAATACAAAACGTATTCAAACACTCAAAGCCTGCTTGCATCAATCGTAAGCCTGCTCACCTTTCTGTTACAAGTCATAAACAAGCCTACACCTTCACAATCTCAACACCTTCTTCGCTTCCCTCCCTAAGATCAACCCCATCTCCTTCACTTTGTGACCGAAGCAAGTCTGGAACGTCCATTTCTTGGTTTAGGCCAGAGTTGTACAGATTGATTTCTCGAATCACAAGCACTCACCGCGTAGTGCATTTGTTTAGGGTTTAGATTCATTCCTCATCCACACACCCCAAATTACCAAATCCGTCAGGAATAGTTTTCACCCATAAACAATTGGAATATTCACCACCGACCCAACGCGGCCCCCACATGGTCGGTCTCCCCGGAAGGGTGGCATAGCTTGCCAAACCGTCCAAACCAAAGCAGTATGGACGAACAAACCTAAATTAGGGTTTGCGGCACATTACATGTATCGCAAAACAGTCTTAACCATCCATCTTCGCAGGCATAGATGGAGGGTGTAGATGTAGATTCAAAGGGCCCATAGCATGTCAATACAAACACCGTGGGCCCGCCTATATACTGGCCCGATCGATCGGTCAGGACCAACTATGGTTGGTCGTCTTGATTCGTGCGTCCCAAACTGGGTATGACACACGGCCGGCAAAACCTGATTAGGGTTTGTGTCGCGATCACGAGCGTCCCTTTTCTCCTGCTCGGATGAAGGGTCCAGGAATAGACTAAGCAGGTCCGGTAAGTATCAACATGATCACTGCGGGCCCACCTATCTCCACACCTGATCGGCCAAGACCAAACTTGGCTATACACCTCGATTCGCACGCCCAAACCAGGCGTGGTCGCACCACCTATTGTAAACTGATCTCGACCACTCAACTTCTCCGGACAAATTGAGTGGCTTAGATCACGTTTCTATGAGGCAATGAAGTACAGGCGTGAACACCGCCTACCACCCCACGCCGAATCAATCGGTCGGGACCGACTGTGCTTGGTCGTCTTGAAACGCGCGCCTGAAGTGGGCATGATGAGCGGCTTTTGCGACACCAGATTTCTGTTGCAAATCGATCTCAACCGCTCCTCTTTGCCGGTAAAATTGAGTGGACTAGATCGCACCTTCATGGGACAGTGAGGTACGGACATGTATACCGGCATGCCGTCTACACGCATGCCCGGTCGGTCCTTTCCAAAACACCTCCCATGCTTGGTTTCGACCAAACTGAAAAGTGATGCCTGCGCACCTCTTCAAAACCCTGAAACTTCATCAACGGTCGCAGATGAGCGTCACAGATCATCTCGTCCGTCCAACTCTACCAGCTTGGTCAAGCAGCCCTGGTTAGGAGTTAAGAGACTAGCAAGGCATCACCACGATCACCGTCCACCACTCTTCCATATGAGGTGATCGGCCAAATCAGGGCTTGCCTATATAGCCTCCAAACGATCACTCGAAGATGGCTGGACATGATGCTATTTTAAGACGCTTAAATTCGTGACTTACTCCGTTAAGCCTTAAAAACAGCGATGCTTCATACATGTTTGAATATACTTGATGCAAGACTGCACATAGAATACACACGATACTTCACAAGTATCGACTTCCTAAATAACTTAGTTATTTAGTCTAGCATTACATGCTACTTTCTGTGGGTCCCACGATCCACACACTCGAGACATCAATCATGTCACAAACTGGAGAATACATACTGGGGTATTGGTCTGGCGGTTTACAGCGTGCAGCGTGCAACGCGCCATCACAAGAACGTGTCGGGGAAGTCATGGACGGCTAGAGATGACAGGAGAAGTGGGCAAGCGGTCGTGTAACACCAACACACAAATCCACTACTCCATCACTCCACTTCCTCCACTTCCCACGAGAGACGTGAATAAGGCTCAAATGACTTGTATAAATAGGTTCTCCTCCCTGTTTCCAACAACAAGAACAAGTCCAGACAACAGAGGCAAGTGTTGATACCATCGTATTCAAACACCGGAACTGATAGCTTACATCATGCAAGCCAGTTCATCTTTCTGATACAAGTCATACATAGCCAACACCTTCACAATCTCAACACCTTCTTCGCTTCCCTCCCTAAGATCAACCCCATCTCCTTCACTTTGTGACCGAAACAAGTCTGGAACGGCCATTTCTTGGTTTAGGCCGGATTTGCCTGCATTGATTTCTCGAATCTACAAGCACTCCCGTGCAGTGCATTTATTTAAGGTTTAGACTCATTTCTCATCCACACACCCCAAATTACCAAAACCGGTAGAAATAGTTTTCACCCATAAACAATTGGCGACCACAGCGGGAGGTTGATCTCTCGGTTACAAAAATTGAATTCTCAATTTTTTCGGTTTTCATTTCGCGATGTATCCTCACCCGGAAACCACAGGTGGTTCAGATATCATGGGAAGTGTAGCTAGAATGCTGGAGGATGTCATGGCAAATCAAACCGGTATCGCTAGAAGACAGAGCGAGACATTCCGCCTTTTGAATGATATAACATCACAATTACAAGAAGGGTCGGCATGCATCTACTCAGACAGTGCAAGAAACGTTGGATCCTTATTCAGGAGTCACACCTTTACCAGTGGAGATGCAGAAAGAGCGCGTAATCACAGGTGACTCAGGAGAAACGAACAACATGGTCCAGCCGACAACGAAGACTCGAGGCAACTCCATAGAGGAAAAGACTTATTTGGGGTACCACAACGTCTGCCGAATGAAGAAAGGGAGCATGCAGCTTACGAATCCCTGCTAGAAGATTTATATCTCAAGACCCTTGTCGAAACCCGGAAGATTGCTCAATCCGCATCGACCTCTCAACTAAGTGAAGAAATAATAAGGCTCAAATGACTTGTGTATAAATAGGTTCTCCTCCCTATTTCCAAACAACATAACAAGTCCGCATACCGTAAGGCAAGTTGATACCACCCTCCCTAATATCAACCCCATCTCCTTCATCTTAGGATTCAAATATCCTGAATCAATTACTTCTTGGTTTAGGGCCTGATTTTTGCACAAAATGATTTGACCCATGAAGGCACCTTCAGTGGTATTTGTTTAAGGTTTAGACTATTTCTCATCCACACACCCCAAATTACCAAACCTAAAATAGTTTTCACCCATAAACACCTTCGTATCTAAGTCATGTGCTATGGTGACTTCTTCATAAATTGTTCCTTTAGTATGTCTCTCCTATTTGAACTTTCACTAATCAAGGCTGAGTGAATTTTCTAAAGAAAGACCATAGATCATAAGAACATTGCTGCAATGAGCTCACAATCTTTTCCAAAGACGGAGAACTTACATTTTGGCCATTATAATATTGCTCACTTACCCGTTCATAAGGACTCGCGGACGTGTGAATAGCACTGATCACTGTGGTAAGAACCATAAATATTCGTAAGGTTGGTAGTGGTCCCAAGTACCATCCACGCATGGTCAAAGCACGAATATTGTCCATTTTGAAATTCGGGTCGATATTCATTATATTGGTCCTCACTACTGTAGCCTCTCATTTTCAGCGTACATGCAAATGCATGGTCGACTAAAATAAGTAAAGCCTCAGTTACCTCGGCAAAATATACATAATCGGTACGAGGATGTGAGGCTTGTGGAATTTTGGCCGCATAAGTTCGGGGCCAGACTCTTCCACAAAGTGCTCCAACCGAATTGATGATGCACTGCGTGTGCAATAGTGATTTTTTTTTTTTTATAAATAAAGAAAATAAAATAATAAAGTGAAATATTTACAAATAAAGAATAAATAATTATGTGTCATGCAAAGCTAAAAGATTTACCATATTTACAAAATAAAATAAAATCTTGAGTACGTCATTTACCTTTTTGGTAGGCAAATCCACAATAAATGTAGAATATAACTCAGACAACAAAGACAAGACTATAACCAAACTAAAAACAAAAAAATATAAAACCTAATCTATATACAAGTCCCTGTCATGCGCCCAAAAATTGATGTAGTTATTATAGTGATAAGAAAGTTGTCGTTCTACCTCGACTTGATGACATTGATTTTAGACTTAATATTAGAAACACTAAAAATAATAAAAATATATTTACAAGACTCGGTCATTTATATCGAGAGATACTCGGGACTCGATTTCACCACTTCACAGACTGTCAAGAACCTAAAATCACTCACAAATAATTATAGCTCATATGATAAAGATTCATTGACTTCATTTTTTTGCCAAGGCAGATTCTCAAACAATGATCAGATATCGATAGACACATTTTTATACTTAATTTATCTTCACTTCTATATATTGATGCTCATTTTTTGTACTTATTATGGTATTTTATGTGTGTAGGTATTTCGGCCAATAAACATTTTTTGGAAAAAAAATCAATAAAGTTGTCAAAGGCATCCCGAGAACATTTGCTAAATCCGACCCCCGCTTGGATAAGGGGCACCCCGGGACACCC